>CAWUFW010001096.1:2203687-2433687 GCA_963921515.1 Calotriton arnoldi | reverse complement strand
TTGGTCGCCACCGCAGAGCTATTGTTTCTTTGCTGAAATCTGATTTCCTCATATGGATTTTCTGGAAATAAATTACCTTTCTGATCTGTCTGCCTCTCTGTACTCTGTCCTGAAGGCAAGGGAGGGGCTTGTTTTACCTATAAAGTGATGCATCACCTGAGCCTCCAGGTGCACGAACCGTGAGTGATACCGAAACACCTGCAGGTACCATCTTAAAGATCTTAGTAAAATCTCTGATACCTGTATATCCCTCTGGCACTTAAATGCCCTCTTATACCTGTATATCCCTCAGGCACTTAAATGCCCCTCTCATATCTGTATATCCCTCAGGCATTCAAATGCCCCTCTCATACCTGTACATCCCTCTGGCATTTAAATGCCCCTCTTATACCTGTATATCCCTGAGGCATTTAAATGCCCCTCTCATACCTCTATATCCCTCAGGCATTCAAATGCCCCTCTTATACCTGTATATCCCTCAGGCATTCAAATGCCCCTCTTATACCTGTATATCCCTGAGGCATTTAAATGCCCCTCTCATACCTCTATATCCCTCAGGCATTCAAATGCCCCTCTTATACCTGTATATCCCTCAGGCATTCAAATGCCCCTCTCATACCTGTATATCCCTCAGGCATTTAAATGCCCCTCTTATACCTGT
Source organism: Calotriton arnoldi (assembly GCA_963921515.1). Lineage (NCBI taxonomy): Eukaryota > Metazoa > Chordata > Amphibia > Caudata > Salamandridae > Calotriton > Calotriton arnoldi. The sequence continues at coordinate 2,433,026 of CAWUFW010001096.1, read as the reverse complement.
ATATCATTGAGGCATTTAAATGCCCCTCTCATACCTCTATATCCCTCAGGCATTCAAATGCCCCTCTTATACCTGTATATCCCTTAGGCATTCAAATGCCCCTCTCATACCTGTATATCCCTGAGGCACTCAAATGCTCCTCTCATACCTGTATATCCCTCAGGCACTTAAATGCCCCTCTCATACCTGTAAATCCCTGAGGCATTCAAATGCCTCTCTCATACCTCTCTTCTGCCTCGGCTTCTGTTTACATTCCATGGTGGTCATGAACAGTGTCAGCATTTTCAAAGCTGCAGGTGATATAACATTTTCCATAGATAAAAGGGACAATTTTCATGTTTTTTTTATTTTGCACCCCATGGCCTCTACCTTACAACGGGCCCTTGATGCCTGGGCTCTAAATGTTGTCTTCAAATGTCTCTCACACCATCTGTTTCCGTCTTACCGACTCACATCCAGGCATATTCATGCCCCCCCCTCTTTCTCTCTCGCGCGCTCTCGCTTTCAAGCCCTCTTTTTCCTCTCTCTTCCTCTCTCGCGCTCTGTCTCTTTCAAGCCCTCTTTTTCCTCTCTCTTTCTCTCTCGCGCGCTCTCTCTCTTTCAAGCCCTCTTTTTCCTCTCTCTCGCGCGCTCTCTCTCTCCATCTGCCCCTTTTTCTCTCTCGCGCGCGCGCTCTCTCCCTCTTTCTCTTTCTCTGTCGCTCTCTCCCCTCCTGGACATCTCCAGGGTGGTCCCATGCAACTGACACACTTTGGGGAGACACATGTGTCGTGCACACAGTTGGCCTCTTTACTCCTCTCTCATGTCTGCCCTTCAATGAATGGGCACTTTGGCAGAGACTCCGTGTAATTGCATGGACTTTGGGACTGTTTGCTTTGGAAAATAACACATACCTCTGCATTTTTGTTTGATTTTACATATTCCATTCCCAGTTCTGCCCGAGCGCTCTGAGCTTTGCATCCGGCGCTCGGATAGTAAATCTATACCTGTAATAGCGCTTCGTGTGCCAAGTGCTGGTCGCCACCGCAGAGCTATTGTTTCTTTGCTGAAATCCGATTTCCTCATATGGATTTTCTGGAAATAAATTACCTTTCCGATCTGTCTCCCTCTCTGTACTCTGTCCTGAAGGCGAGGGAGGGGCTCGTTTTACCTATAAAGTGATGCATCACCTGAGCCTCCAGGTGCACGAACCGTGAGTGATACGGAAACACCTGCAGGTACCATCTTAAAGATCTTAGTAAAATCTCTGATTTCTAAGGGTTGTGTCTGCAGCTGGCTCTCGGTGGCTGCAGAGGCGGCTGTAAAGGAACGTTCATGCATCGACCGTCCCTGCGGATTTATTGCTATCAGATGGTGATGCCCTGTTCGCATCTCAGTGCAGGGCTCGGCCCACCCTCTTTGAGGGAGGAGAAATTATCTTTTCATAACTAATTTCAGATGTTTTTATGTGGAGAGGACGTGGAACGGAACACTTGCAAGGAATCAGTGAGTACATTTCCAAAAAACAAATAGTCCCCTTGTAAAATGACAGAGCACATGAATCTAGGAGCGATCCTGGGATAACCCTGCCCTCTAGTGGACGAGGTGCAGAACGTGCCTATGGTTAGAGACCTCGACAGTCGTTTTCACTGTAATCGAAGTCGTTTTGAATGATGCCTACGTGCCAACCAGACCCGGCGTTTTGGATAAAGAGGGTTCACCTTGAAGCGCCCGAGCCAGCAGAGCAGACGAGAGGCTGACAGGCGGCTGTCGTAGGAAGACACCCCTCAGCTTCTGTGCTCTAGAAGGCGTAAAGGAAATTACGGGAAACTGTGATCTGACAACCCACTGAAGGCACAGGTGAAAGTTTTTTATTTTTGTGAGTTACACAGAAGTGGAGCTTCCTGGTTTGGATTACCTAACATTCACAAATTTGCAATTCTATGAAATCTCTGGTTTACCACCACCACACAGCATGCCTCTTTCCTGCAGAAATGGGTAGTTTCCTCTCTCACCTCCAGAAAGGCTCGCCCTGTCACCCGTTAAAACACCTCTTCCATAGGTGAAACGAATATCTCATTTTCCTGAATAAATGTTATAGTCAGTCCAAGAAGTGCCTAAAACTTGAATGTCCACACTCAGAGATATACAAATAACACGTTCTGCTCCGATGACAGTTTCTACGTTACTCGAGAAGAAACTACACATTGCCGTGGAACTATTTACATTGGCCCATTATGCAAAACGTCAGAGTCATGCCGGGACTCACATTGTGGGGTGTGTGTAAGGAGCCATTGTCATGGGAGAAATCGCATTGCCATAATACATGGGTACTCACAAACATTTTCCCAGGGGCCAAAAAGTTGGATCTGTTATGTGACCAAGAGCCGCGCTGATGTCAGCAGGGTGGCGGGCGAGGGGACGGGGTGGTAAGGTGGGTGTAGGGAAGCTAAGCGTGTACATCTAGTGACTGAATTGCGCAATGTGAATCCTGGCTCCCCCACTTAAACAAACGGTGTAATCTTAGGCAATTGTTTTATTTCAGTTGCCCTCCTTTTTCTTCATTATCACATATAAGAGGACTTCAAAATGCCTGACTCCAGGATATGCACTGTATAAAACTTTCTCATGTGTTTGGTTTAATAAACTAAAACGTTGTTTATGTATAATAGCAACCCTGGCCACCCAAAGGGTGCACATATCAACTCACTTCCATTTTAGTTCACTATTGGCATTTTTGCCAGGGTTAGGGAAAGCATGAATGTTTCTCAATTCATGTTTGAAAACTATCACTTTAAACCCAAATACTATAATAATCCTATGTACTAAGAGGAAACAGTTCTGCATGTTAACGAAATACACTTTTTTAATTTTGAAGAGACTATCATATTTTTACATGTTTGCTGCAAGATTTCTTTAAAAATGATGGTGCGCCTAAAGGTAAGCGATGCAAAGCACCCTAGTTACTTCCCCTCATTAACTTCAACTAGCCTTTAAATAAATGCTTGCAGGTTAAATTAGCATCTTTTTAATGCAAGGCCTGAGTCGAGTAAACAGCAGCCCGTGCGGAGGTCAGGAGAGCCACATGCGCTCCCCCTGGGCCGTACCTTGAGTAATACTGCCCTGATGTAATGCAACATTGGCATGACAGAAATCACCTTGTCCTAATGTGTAGTACACTATTGTCAAGCCAGAACTCACACTGCCCTAATATGTAATGCACCATTGCCAAGCCAGAACTCACACTGCCCTAATATGCAATGCACCATTGTCAAGCCAGAACTCACACTGCCCTAATATGTAATGCACCATTGCCAAGCCAGAACTCACACTGCCCTAATATGTAATGCACCATTGCCAAGCCAGAACTCACACTGCCCTAATATGTAATGCACCATTGTCAAGCCAGAACTCACACTGCCCTAATATGTAATGCACCATTGCCAAGCCAGAACTCACACTGCCCTAATATGTAATGCACCATTGCCAAGCCAGAACTCACACTGCCCTAATATGTAATGCACCATTGCCAAGCCAGAACTCACACTGCCCTAATATGTAATGCACCATTGCCAAGCCAGAACTCACACTGCCCTAATATGTAATGCACCATTGCCAAGCCAGAACTCACACTGCCCTATAATGTAGTACACTATTTCCAAACTTGAACTAATGCCTCCCTAATATGTGATGCACTATTTCCATGTCAGAACTTACATTTCCTATTATGTAGTACACTATGTCCATGCTAGAACTCACGCTGCCCTAGTATGTAAGGCATTATTACCATGCCAGAACTCACAATGCCCTGACATGTAATGCACTATTGCCAAGCCAGAACTCACATTGCCCTAATATGTGATGCACTATTGCCATGTCATAACCTACATTGCCTATTATGTAGTACACTATGTCCATGCTAGAACTCACGCTGCCCTAATATGTAACGCATTATTACCATGCCAGAACTCACACCGTGGAGAGGTGTGGTGCAGCGGCCAGGGCAGCTGACTTCGGAGCACAGGGCTCACGGTTCGATCCCCGGCTCCGGCGGCAGATCAGCTCAGCACCATGTAACTCTGGGCAATAGCTCACTTAATTTCCACGATGGCTCCCAGCTCCTTGAGACCCGTAAGGGTGAGTAGTTTGCGCTTTACAAATACCGGATTTTATTTATTTTATTTTTTACAATGCCCTGACATGTAATGCACTATTGCCAAGCCAGAACTCACATTGCCCTAATATGTGATGCACTATTGCCATGTCATAACCTACATTGCCTATTATGTAGTACACTATGTCCATGCTAGAACTCACACTGCCCTAATATGTAATGCATTATTACCATGCCAGAACTCACAATGCCCTGATATGTAATGCACCATTGCCAAGCCAGAACTCACATTGCCCTAATATGTGATGCACTATTGCAATGTCATAACCTACATTGCCTATTATGTAGTACACTATGTCCATGCTAGAACTCACAATGCCCTGATATGTATTGCACTATTGCCAAGCCAGAACTCACATTGCCCTAAAATGTAATGCACTATTCTCATGTCAGAACTTACATTGCTCTAGCATGTAATGCACCTTTGGCATGTCAGAATCCACAATGATTACATTTGGAAAGCATCTTGTGATGCCAGAAATTAAATTTCACCGATATGTAAAGCGTCATTGCAATGCAAGTAGGCACGATGACAAATATATTGCAACACAACTGTCAATCATGATAGAATCCAGAGTGCCTAGGTATGTGCAACACCATTGTCCTGTTACAACTCACCTTGCACTTGTATGTTCAGGAACAGTGTCATGCAGCGAAACAAAGGGGCATATTCTCAAGCCCCTATCGCCACGGGAACGTCACTTTTTCTGACGTTCCTGTGGCGATAGGGTCAGCGCCTTATTCTCAAGGCAGCGTTAACCCACTTAACGTGACTTTAAGCCATGTTAAGTGGCTTAACGCTGCCTTGAGAATAAAGCCCCTTTCATGCTAAATTTTGCGTGAAAGGGGCGTGCAGTGGGTGTTGTGGTGAGCGTGCCACCGCAACACCCATTGTGATCGACGCTGCCACCTATTATCAAGGGCGGCGATGATCGGTGACAGCGCCGAACTTAAGACGAGAAAATCCTGGTCTTAAGGTGGCGAAACAAGGAGAAATGCTTTATTTCTCCTCGTTTTTGCTTTTTCCATGTGTGCTGCCTTGTGTCCCTTCCTGTACATGAACAAACCTTTTCAGAAATGCCATTTTGTAACTTTGATGTGTGCTGCACGAAGCAGCACACATAAAAGTTACAAAATTGTATTTTAGGATTGTTTATGTGCAGGAAGGGGTACCTTCCTGTACATAAACAACCCTCCCCTGCACACAGACACCCTTGCACTCTGGTGCAAGGATGTCTGCGTTGGCGCTAAGTCGTGGAACTTAGCGCCATCGCAGGGGGAAACGCCAGGCTGCACCACATTCTTGAGAATAGGGTGCAGCCTCGCTTTCCGAAGTGGCGGTGAGAGGCGTTAAGCCAAGGAGGCTAACGCCTCTCACCGCCACTTCCTTGTGAATATCCCCCAAAGTGCGTTGTTCTGTATAGCTCCTTCTCTGCTCCAGCATAGTCGTCTATTTGCTACACCCCTCACATCCCTTTTGCCAGCTTCCTTCCTCACCTCACCAGAGAGAGGTTCTGTAAGGCTGGAGTACCCCACATTTGGAACTGCAGGGACTGCCCATTCTCGACCACCCTACAGTCTGCTCCTTAGCACTTTGCTTCAGATTTAGATGGAAGACAGTGCTCCCTTTTCTCTCCACGGTGCCTCCATTTTTTCCCCTGCGGAGAGGTAGAGCAGGCTCAGAGGGAGGTTCACAGGCACACAATATCAAAATATTTTCTAGGATGTAAAAAAGGGAGAGGAGGAGAATTGCAGTGCTTAATTTGAGCCGGTGGTTTCGAGTGCTAGGCACCGGCACTTAATTGTCAGCACCGGTGTTTAAAACAGTCTGCAACATGGTAGCACCGTCTACCTAGTTTAGGTCCGAGCACAACAGTTGTTGAATAATTCAATATACAATTACTATGACTACTAGGTCCCTGCATGAAAGTCCTTCTGTCTATTGGGAGCTAGATGGGAGGGACCGGCGGAGATGGAACACTGTGAGGAGGGGGTGAGGGGGCAGGCCAAAATAATCCAGATCCCTCCTTGTATTTGTAATGCTTCCCTTCCTGCAGCCCGCCTTTAGTAGTACAACTCACACATTATTGTGGATAGAGTTCACTTATTTTTTCTTCTAAAAATTCCCTTCTGCCAAATGCTGAAATGGGCCTTTTTCTGTTAGAAAGTGGCAGTGAACGATTACACCTTAGTGCTCCACAGACTTCGGGTGCTACCTTAAATGAGAGCTAGCTGTCATTTACCATATTCAAATGTAGTCAGAGAGACCCTAGAACTTGCAGGCCTGGGTTCTTATCCCAGTTTCATCATGAAACCAAAAACCAAGGGATTGTGTGTAAGTTGTCAGATTTCATCACATCTCGACCTGTGAATTTACATAAAGTGACAGATGTGTAACACAAACACAAACTGTAGGTTGCTTTGGATACAGCACCTCACGTTTAAGACGGCCCTCATGAGCTAAAGCGTTCTCTGTAAAGTGCCCTTCTGCTGCTGCTTGGCGCTAGATTTGTGCCATTTCTGCGATCTACAAAGAGTGGTGCAGAAGTGGGAAGTTCCCCCTCAAGATAGTAAGTTTTCGCGCACCCAAAAGATATGAGAATAATATTCTGCAAACACTGAGCAAGAAAAAGCGAGAGTCCATTGCGAATCCTCTCAGTTTACGGTGGAGTGGAAAGCAACTGCTACTTGAGCACACTCACACACACAAGGACATACAAGGCACGCCAGATCATGTTAGTACATCTAATACATGTCAAAGCCTGTGACGACAGACATGGACATCACACCACCCTAGCCACACCATCACTCCTCATGTCCGTGATCCCTTGGCGGGTAATCAGTTCACGACATTTCATGTTCCTGGTGTTTCAAAACCTACTGCAATTACAAGGCAATGTCTGCAGCACCCCGATGTGCACAGAAAGGAGAACCCCCTGGTGGAAGACAGGATCAGATGGGCAGGATCTCACTGGTGTAAGAGGCAAGAGAGAGTGGTGGGGCAGAGAGGAGGGCCTGGCCTCGCCCAGTGCTGTGTGAATCAAGGGGGAGGCACTGGGGTTGCTCCAGTGTGCAGGTGTCAGCACTGCTTAATTTGTAAAGACAATAGGTGCCAGCGCCCATGTCAGGAGCCGCTTCCTCCTGCACTAACCCATTGCCCCTGCCAGTGCTGCCAGCTACAGTGACAACACAGCTACTAACCATCACACTCCCTTACAGTTGTGACAAGTCTGACTATTCCTGACCCCAAAAGAGATAAGTGTGGCTTTGGAAGCAAGTATTAATCATTTTCAACACACATTGAATTAATAAACAGCAGTTGTTGTGCTCGTCTCTAACTTACATAAACAGCACCACCATGTGGCAGACTGTCATAAGTGCCGGTGTTGACAATTTAAGTGGGGTGATGAGCACTGGAAACCACCGGCTTAAATTGAGCACTGAAGTGTGTGCCAGGGAGTCATGTGGGAGCATACTGCAGGGTCTCGTCTGGAAGTAGGTGTACCAGGGTGAGGATAGGGCCGTAGCGTTGATTGGCACAGCAGGTGCAGTGGCACCAGGGCCGGGAGGTGTCCCGGTCCATTGACCCCCGGTTATTGCTGTGATTTATAAATCTGCGAGGGGCCCACTTCCTTCCTTGCACTGGGGTCCATGACGCACTGGGCTATTGATAAGGGCATTGGTTACATGTCTTGCCTACCTGTCCTGCACCTCGCCTCTGAGATCCTCCAGTGAGCACGCGCCTCCGGGGAGAGGAGGGGTATTGTCACGTTCATGCAGTGTGTGCATGTTTATTAAGGCTCCCGCTGCTACCAAGCGCCCGATAAAGACTGCTAATTACCAGCAGATGATGTGCTGCTAGCCAGGCTCTGCTTAGGCCTGACCCAGGCCTCACACAGCTGTTACTGTAAGAGGCAGGTGGTAGGAGAAGCCTCATTCGTCAATGTGAGACAGTAAACATGCCCCGGGGGCTCTCCTGAGCGGCTGCGTGATAACACATCGGACAGAAATACTGCACCTTTAAACGCTGTGACTGTGCACGCGCGAAAGCCAGAAAAAGGGGCATTCCTTTAAGAAACAAGCATAGACAAAGCCAAGAGTTTTAACTTTTACATAGTGTAAAAGATAAGATTTAGCTTCAGGAGCAGTGCAAGCTTCACTCTCACAGAACAGGCGCAGCAGCTGAACTGAACAGGCAGCACAGGCAGGACCAGTGCAAGCTTCACTCTCACACAGAACAGGCGCAGCAGCTGAACTGATCAGGCAGCACGGGCAGGAACAGTGCAAGCTTTGTTCTCACGCAGAACAGATGCAGTGACTGAACTGAATAGACAGCATGGGCAGGAGCAGTAGATGCTTCGCTCTCGTGCAGAACAGGTGCAGCGGCTGAACTGAACAGGCATCAGAAACAGGAGCAGTGCAAGCGTCGCTCTCATACAGAACAGATGCAGCAGGAGCACAGGCAGGAGAAGTGCAAGCTTCGCTCTCGCGCAGAACAGGCACAGCGGTTGAACTGAACGGGCAGCAGCATTTACTCTCGCTCAGGACAGGTGCAGCGGCTGAACTGAACAGGCAGCACGGGCAGGAGCATCGCAAGCTTCGTTCTAGCACAGAACAGACGCAGAGGCTGAACTGCACAGGCAGCCTGGGCAGGAGCAGTGCAAGCTTCACTCTCACACAGAACAAGCACAGCGGCTGAAATGCACAGGCAGCACGGGCAGGAGCAGTACAAGCTTAACTCTCACACAGAACAGGTGAAGCAGCTGAACTGAACAGGCAGCATGGGAAGGAGCAGTGCAAGCTTCGCTCTCGCGTTAAACAGGTGCAGCGGGAGAATGAACGGGCAGCACAGGCAGAAGCAGTGCAACTTTGCCCTCGCACAGAACAGGCGCAGCGGCAGAACTGAACGGGCAGCACTGGCAGGAGCAGTGCAACTTCGCCCCCGCACAGAACAGGCGCAGCAACAGAACTGAACGGGCAGCTTGAGCAGGAGCAGTACAAGCTTTGCTCTCGCAGAACAGGTGAAGCCGCTGAACTGAACAGACAGCAGGAGCAGTGCAATCTTTGCTCTCGCGCAGAACAGGTGCAGCAGCAGAACTGAACGGGCAGGAGCAGTGCAAGCTTCACTCGTGCAGTACGGGTGCAGCGGCTGAACTGTACGGGCAGCACGGGCAGGAGCATCGCAAGTTTTTCATTCGTGCAGGACAGGCGCAGCGGCAGAACTGCAAGGGCAGCACGGGCAGGAGCAGTGGAAGCTTCACTCTCACACAGAACAGGCGCAGCAGTTGAACTGAACAGGCAGCATGGGCAGGAGCATTGCAAGCTTCGTTCTCGCACAGAACAGGCGCAGCGGCTGAACTGTACAGGCAGCATGGGCAGGAGCCTCGCAAGCTTCGGTCTCACACAGAACAGGCGCAGCGGCTGAACTGCACAGGCAGCACGGGCAGAAACAGTGCAAGCTTCGCTCTCGCCTAGAACAGGTGCAGCAGGAGAACTGAATGGGCAGCACAGGCAGGAGCAGTGCAACTTCACCCTCGCACAGAACAGGTGCAGCGGCAGAACTGAACAGACGGCAAGAGCAGTGCAAGCTTCGCTTTTGCGCAGAACAGGTGCAGCGGCCGAACTGAACGGGCAGCCCGGGCAGGAGCAGTGGAAGCTTCACTGTCATGCAGAACAGACGCAGCATCTGTGCAACTTTCATCTCACACAAACAGAGCATTGGCAGTAGCAATGCAAGCTTCCCCCTCACACGGAATGTTATAATGTGATGTAGCATGGGCTCCAGCAGGTCAGATTTCTCTTCATGTGCAACAGCACAGCAAACGTGTTTGTAATGCACGCCTCCCCGAAAGAGAACATATCACACAAGGGAGCAAGAAGAGCATTTGTATTTGCCATAATATACAGATGTACAGCACGAGCAGCAGCCAGGCAAGCTTGATTTACACCCACACATTTACAGCACAGAAAGCAACAGTGTAAGTTACCATACCCACTGAAGGTGCACTCTAAGGACAGCAACAGTGCAGGAGGCACCAGCTTTGTAGTACAGGCAGCAACAGTGCAGGCGTTCCTCAGACGCAAATCAAGCTTATGGCAGGCAACTTTCCTCAGAAACAAAGCAGACTTAGGACAGGCATCTTTCCTCAGAAGCAAAGCAGGCATAGGGTTGCCATCAGCAGTGCAAACCTTCCTCAGATAAAGCAGGCAAAGGATGGGCATCAGCAGTGCAAGCTTCCCTCAGATGCAAAGCAGGCACAGGATTGACATCAGCAGTGCAAACATTCCTCAGATACAAAGCAGGCACATGATGGGCATCAGCAGTGCAAGCTTTCCTCAGATGCAAACCAGGCATAGGATTGACATCAGCAGTGCAAGTTTTCTTTAGATGCAAAGCAATCACAGGATGGGCATCAGCAGTGCAAGCTTTCCTCAGATACAAAGCAGGCACAGGATGGGCATCAGCAGTGCAAGCTTCCCTCAGATGCAAAGCAGGCATAGGATGGGCATCAGCAGTGCAAGCTTTCCTCAGATGCAAAGCAGGCACGGGATGGGCATCAGCAGTGCTAGCTTTCATCGGATACGAAGCAGGCACTGGATGGGCATCAGCAGTGCAAGCTTCCCTCAGATGCAAAGCAGGCATAGGATTGACATCAGCAGTGCAAGCTTCCCTCAGATGTAAAGCAGGCACAGGATGGGCATCAGCAGTGTAAGCTTCCCTCAGATGCAAAGCAGGTACGGGATGGGCATCATCAGTGCAAGCTTTCATCAGATACAAAGCAGGCATGGGATGGGCATCAGCAGTGCAAGCTTCCCTCAGATGCAAAGCAGGCATAGGATTGACATAAGCAGTGCAACCTTTCCTCAGATACAAAGAAGGCACGGGATGGGCATCAGCAGTGCAAGCTTCCCTCAGATGTAAAGCAGGCACAGGATGAGCATCAGCAGTGCAAACTTCCCTCAGATGCAAAGCAGGCATACGATTGACATAAGCAGTGCAACCTTTCCTCAGATTCAAAGCAGGCACGGGATGGGCATCAGCAGTGCAAGCTTCCCTCAGATGCAAAGCAGGCACAGGATCGGAAACTGCAGTGCAAGCTTTCCTTAGATGCAAAGCAGGCACAAGATGGGCATCAGCAGTGCAAGCTTTCCTCAGATGCAAAGTAGGCACAGGATCGGAAACTGCAGTGCAAGCTTTCCTTAGATGCAAAGCAGGCACGAGATGGGCATCAGCAGTGCAAGCTTTCCTCAGATGCAAAGTAGGCACAGGATCGGAAACTGCAGTGCAAGCTTTCCTTAGATGCAAAGCAGGCACAAGATGGGCATCAGCAGTGCAAGCTTTCCTCAGATGCAAAGTAGGCACAGGATCGGAAACTGCAGTGCAAGCTTTCCTTAGATACAAAGCAGGCACGAGATGGGCATCAGCAGTGCAAGCTTTCCTTAGATGCAAAGCAGATTCAGGACAGGCAGCTTTCCTCAGATTCAAAGCAGGCACAGGACTTGGGATAAGCATGCAATCTTTTCTCAGATGTAAAGCAGGCACAGGATGGGCTTCAGCAGTGCAAGCTTCCCTCAAAATCACAGCAGACTTAGGACCGCAGCTTTCCTCAGATGCAAAGCAGGTCTGGGACAGGAAACAGCAGTGCAAGTCTTTCAGAGATGGAGAGCAGGCTTATGACAGGCAGCTTCCCTGAGATACAAAGCAGGGACAGGGCAGGCAGCAGCAAATCAAGCTTTCCTCAGGTGCAAAAGAAGCACAGGGGAATCAGCAGCAGTGCAAGCTTCCTGCAGATGCAAGGGAGGCATGGGACTGATGTTAAGCATGTTCTGAATAGGCAGCAGTAGTGAAGGTTTTCCTTAGTTGCAAAGCAGGCTTAGGACCTGCAGCAGCAGAGCGAGTTTTCCTCATATGCAGAGCAGGCGCAGTATAGGCAGCAGCTGTGCATGCATTCCTCTGCTGCAAAGCAGGAATAGGACAAGCAGAAGCAGCCAAGCTTTCCTGGGATGCGAAGCAGGCACAGGACGGACAGCAACAGGGCACGTTTTCCACTGATACAAGGCAGTCACATGGTGGGTAGCAGCAGTATAGCATTCCTTGGATGCAGATCATGAACAGGAAGGAAGCCACATTTCAAGATTTCCTCAAATGCAAAACAGGCATAGGATGGCCAGACGTAGTGCAAGCATTCCTTAGAGGCAAAGCAAACATAAGGCAAGCATCAGAAGTCTTTCTCGGATGCAAAGCATGTACAAGTATGGCAGCAACTATCCAAGCTTCTTCAGATGCAAAGCATGTTTAGAAGAACGGGCTGCAGTTATATTTTCCATCGTCAATCTGCACAGTTACATGACTGGATTTGTTATCACCTTCCTGCATAGGAAGTGACATCACTGGATTTCCCATCATCCATCTGCACCTATTATTCAGGTCAGGAAAGGTCCTAAATGCAACACACATCCAGCTTTTTCCAAAGACGTTTAATGATTTTAGAGATGTGGGTGTTAGACCTGACATCCATGGTGTGTTTTCCTCCCCAAACCTTTTGCCTTCACTCCTCCTGTTTTGCTGAATTTATTTGTGTTGGCATTAGGGCTCTGCACACTTTGCCAATGCTATTCAGTACTAAAGTGCTTGCACTCTCTCCTCTAAACATGGTAAAATTGGCTTACGCCCCATTAGCACAATAAATATACTTACATATCCCTAGTAAAGTGGTACTACATGCACCCAGGGCCTGAAAACTTAAATGCTACTAGTGGACCTGAAGCACTTAATGCTCCACCCACTTAAGTAGCATTTTAAACATGTCTCAGGTCTGCCATTGCAACCTGTGCGCAGTTTTAAACTGCCATTTCGATCTGGCAAAATAAACCTTTTTCCAGGCCCAAAACTTCCTTTTTAATACTTATATTTCACCCCTTGGGTAGGCCCTTAACACTACAGCCCATAGGGCAGGGTGGTTTGTATTTAACAAGTTGGACATTAACGGTTGCGTTTTACATATCCTGGTAGTGAAAAACCCTTACATTCACTTTTCACTACTGCAAGGCCTATCTCTCCCAAAGGATAACATTGGGTTACCTTATTACATTTAATAAGTGTTAACTTTTGATTGGCAGGCAGTAAAGTCAGCGACAGCCGGCAACACAAGATCTGCGCTGGGCGCTACAGTATCGATCGCCAACGCGAAGCTCCAGCAACGCCTTTTGTGACGCTCAACAGGATCTTTGTGCTACAGTGACCACGGCCTGCTCTTTGCACTACAGCGATGACCGTCCGCAGCGTTGTCCTTGCTCCTCCTGGCAACCTCCACCGCAAACTGAACATTTCGTGCCGGACATTGAGAAGGGAATATTTTTAGCCAGGCAACCCTAGTCCCTGTATCTGGCCCGCACTCCATCGCAGTTGGCCTGAACTTGTGCCTCTCCCACGGTCTAGCACAACCAGATGACTGCAAGTGGCTCTTTGTGCTTTTAGGCGCTATACTCACCTAAATCTTTTAAATTGCATTTCTCGGAATCTACCGATTGGATTTTTGTCCTTTTGGTGTCAAGTAATTTATTATATTTTACTAAGTTGGTGTGGTATTTAATTGAGTTCTGTTTTCACTTTATTACTGTTTGAGTGCTGCATAAATACTTTACACATTGCCTCTTAGTTAAGCCTGCCTGCCAAGCTTCCAGAGGGGTAACCACAGGTTAATTTAGTGACTTTTTGTAGTTCACCCTGTTCCTTGAGTAAGGCTCACTCCCTCCTCAACCAACAGGCCAATTTCTCATAGTGGATAACTGCAGTATTTCAGCCCAGCATTTCCTGTCTCCCAGGGAAACCTATCAACCCCAAACACTCCTGAAAACTAGACACCTGGTGGGGGTCGAGGGTGGTGCGACATTCATGGATTGTACTACCTGCTCTTAACTAAAATGCCTTGCAGTTATCAAACGTAATCAAAAATCTCAGTTTGTTCAAGTATTTCCATGAGTGTGAGTTTTGGAATCTAAATGGATCTGCAAAAGTCCTACCTTCTAATGTCCCCACACTTCTCTCATGACAGGAAATTGTCAAGAGGCACTAACCTTGCAATCCAGATCCAACAGAAGCGATTCAAGCTCCTCACCTCCCTGAACCCCCTGCCAATCTTACACTAACCGCATGCAGGCTGGGGGTTGACCAGGTGAAGGGGGAATGGGACAAGAGAGAAATAGACACACTGGATAACACAGCACTGCCACGTTGCACAGCTGAGCTTGAGCTGCACTAAAGGAGCATTGATATCTAGAGCCAAGAGAAGACTTTTAGCATGGCCATGGTGTTGACCTGGACATGTCACCTCTGCTGTTGTATATAATAAACCTGCTTACACTTGCTGTGTTTCCAACTCTTTGCTTTGCTTGATATTTTTGTTTGCAATGTGGTGTACACGTAGAGGCATCATTAAAAATAAGAGCCCAGGAAGTATTTAAGTGTGCTTATCTTTTGACTATGTTGCTAACTTAAAACTGCACATCTTCCGATTTGAAAATTTGCTAGTTATCCTAACAGTTTTAATTTATATTTTTAAATATAAAATTTATTTTTTGTATTGTTTTTAAAACGTTTTTTAATTGTTTTTACAATTGTGATGACTTTTTCTCTGGACTTGAGTAATACTGTAGGTTGTAAAATATCGAGTAATGAGTGGTCGTAGGGGTTAGAATACATTGTATAAACTTGCAGTATATTGCTACATAAGTGCAGCAAGGACACTCTGTGCTTCTTCCTGATTGCATAAATTCTTTCTTATTTTAAATTTTTTGTACATTATGATTGTTTTTAATCAATTCCGCTTTTATGGCTGTACAGCCGAAATAAAGTTCTTTTGACTGACTGACTGATATTTTTCCTGAGCTGAAATATTATCTAAAGTTAATATGATATCTGCCAAAAACATAAAGTGTTCTTTATTATTGTGTGAAAATCTGCCATGGCCCTGATTGCCTTTAATGTAACTGCCAACTAACTGTAACATGAATAGTGCTCATTAATATCACATAGTTTTCAATCATGCGTGTGCTTACTGTCATTGAATGTGTTTGTTCTTCAATGTTTTCTCAGTTGCCGCTTTGACTTTGTTTTCTTTGTTTGGGTTGGAGCGTTCTAGATTATGTGTTCCTAAAAAATTAGGAGAGGAGCTGCAGCAATCCCTGAGCAGGAATCCATTCGGGAGAAGCAGCAATGGAAAGGGAAAACACCCCCTTTTACTAAGATGCCCTCCTATATTCCCACCTGCCAAGGGGGTGCTTTATGCCCTCAGGTGCAGGCCCAAATGAAAAAGGTGGCTGCCGCTTTCCAAGGTGTAAATGAGTACATTTTCTTTTCTCTGGGGCGGGGTGGATTGGTGAAGACAATGGCCCAAACGGCTGATAATATTTCTTTGGCCCATGGTGTGTTGACCCTTATAGTAAGCGGTGGGTCAGCCCCCATATCTGAAACTATTCTGATACCCTTCACCTGAGTCTTCCCTCTTTGCTGGCACTACCAGGGTCTAATGCCAAAGCGCTTCCTTGATGGCTTTCAGTCCCGCCCACATTGGATTGATGATGTCAGCACAGTGGGAGTGCACCAAAATCATCTTCCGGGAGGACGATGCAGCAACTGGAGACTGGTGAGTCCCACATTCCCCCCAGCTGTTAGACTGAAAAACTGTTCACTTTGTGATAGAAAGGTGAAGGTTGATACATACATTCAATCTTTGTAATAGTAATCATATAAGAGCAAGACCCCAAGTGGATCTTGCCTATGACGTCATATAGTCTAATCGAAATCCAAGATGGCCGACAAATATCTTTTTTTTTTTTAAACCTTCCGATTTGTGTCAAATTTGGCACAAAAGTTCATATGTATATGTCATGTGCATACCAACGTTGGAACTAGACTGTGACGTCATAAATATAAATCCAAAATGTCCACCAATAAGGACGCCAGGAATAAGTAACACACTCCATAGCGAAAGTAAACTTATAATTTGCATCATTCGTATTAATAAAACACATACTATGAACATATGGATAATGTTTCCATTGTAATTAAACAATACAAGACTATATTAAATCCTGATAACATTTGCATAACATGAAATAATGATGATTCGAGTTTGAATCCTGTCTTAATCTTCATAACAGTTTCCACTGCAAAAGCAAAGGTCAGCGCACAGAAGGCTCGGCTTTGAGCATTTCCATTGATTCAGCATGACTTTTTGCACTCACAACAAGTAAGTTCTTTGCATACCTTAGATGCCTCCGGAATTGTTGTCCACAGGGGTACCATTACTCTATCAATCTGCTTCCAACCTCAATCATTTCAATTTGGCAATTCTAGCATGAGCACTAAAGTCTGACCCCAAACACAGCCACCTTGGTACGAAGATCGTTTAACATGTTGAAGAAGATCGTCTTGTGTAGGTGGGATGTTTTCAATGTTAAACATTCTTCCATTATTAAGAACGTTTTGTGCAAAAGGTCAGCAACAGAAAGAGCAGAGAACGGATTAATTCTAATATGGCAAAGTCAAAACATATTTCAAATCTTCCAGTACTGCATACAAATATCGACCCAGCTTCAATGAACAATATACATTATGACGTCCCATTACTATGTGCAGTAGTTGATTGCCAAAGTGATCTAACGGATGCTGCTAACACCTATGAATATAAATGGCTTGAAAGAGTGATACGCAATGCTGAGAGTGGAAACATTTCTTCACCCCAGTAGGAAGTCAATATATTCACATGCTCTGCAATGAGGAGGTAGTAAAGAGAACATGGCAATACATCCTCATCACAAAGGGGTTCATATATATTGACAGTATATATATTGACAGTATGATATGGTATGGTTATAGCACTGACTGTAAACTGCTTGTAAGATGTTCTCTGCTCTTTCCGTTGCTGACCCTCTGCACAAAAGTTTCTGAATAAAGGAAGGATGTTTTTAAGGTTAATCTTTTGAGAATATCTATTGTCCAAAACATGTAAATAATCTCCTTAATATGATTGTAGAGCGAAGCAGTTGCTCGGGAAATACAAATGAGTTGATTGTGAAACAAAGCATTTGTAATGCCATGGAGAAAGCAGTGTGTAAACCTATCTTCTCTCAGTGCACCCTGCAGTGAAATACACACAAGGAACTACAGTAAACGCCGACCTATCATGGGCACTGTCAAGACAAGCGGTTCTTTACCATACTTATATGTCCCAATGACATGAGAAACTCTCACACCTTACAGTGGAAATCTGCGCTATGCATGCCACACATTGCTTTCACTCCAGTCTTTAAGCCACAAGGCATACATTTCAGCATTCCACTCCTGTCCATCTTTTGTTCTGTAATTTGCAGTAGATCTGCCATAAGTGGTATTAACATGCCATTAAAACTAATCAAAAAAGCAAAAATGTGCATTTAAAGAACATTGTTCTTTCCAAGGATATAAGGCCTCCGGGGCCATGTCAGGGAAGAAAAGAGAGTGGCGAAGATCAAGGGTAAAGAGAAGGGGAGCAGGGAGTATGTGTTTGCCCACAATGGGCAATCACAGACGCGGCAGACTGAAGAACAGAGAGCACCAGCGGGCCGGACAGGCCTTTTACTCCATCAGGCATTTCCCCGGTGGGTTGGAGGCCCTGCAGGAGGAGGCATGATCAGAGAGAAGGAAAGAGTGGGGGGAAGGGATAGAGAGAGAGGGAGCGATCAGAGAGGGAAAAGAGAGAGAGAGAGAGGCAGGGTGAGGAGAGGAACCGGGTGGGGCTGGAGGCCTTGCAGGAGGAGGCATGATCAGAGAGAAGGAAAGAGGAGGGAGAGAGAGGAAAAGAGAGAGGGGGCATGTTAGATCTGGCCCTTTTTGCAGGTTTATCCCCAGACTTTTTGCCCTTTGCCTCCTATTTGTTTGACCCTGTTATTGTTGACTATAGTGACTTTACCACTGCTGACCAGTGCTAAAATGCATATGCTGTCTGTATAAATTGTGATTATGATTGATTATCCATGATTGGCATATTTGATTTACTGGTGCGTCCCTAGTAAAGTGGACTGACTGTGCCGGGGCCTGTAAATCAGATGCTACTAGTGGGCTTGCAGCACTGGTTGTGCCACCCACATGAGTAGCCCTGTAAATATGTCTCAGACCTACCACTGCAGTGTCTGCGCGCGCAGTCTTAACTGCCATGTAGACCTGGCAAGTGAACCCACTTACCAGGCTCCAACCTTCCCTTTTCCTACATGCAAGGGACCCCTCAGATAGGCCCAAGGTACCCCCATGGGCAGGCTGCAGTGATGTGAAAGGTTGGACATGTACTGGTGTGTGTTCATGTCCTGATAGTGAAATACTCTGGGGCAGATTTACAAGCCCTCTGCGCCACCAGTACGTCACTTTTTGTGAGGTACTGGTGGCGTACCTTACTGCTCAATATTTACAAGGTCAGGAAAAGCCACCCTGCGTCCTTGTAAATATGGCCCCTTTGCACGCAGCACTTTGCGTGAAAGGGGCGTTCCATGGGTGTTGCTGTGGGTGTTGCCACGCAACACCCATGGAACGATACACATTTCCAGAATTACGAGGAATCGTAAATCTGGAAATGCGTGTGAATCCTACGCCTCCCCAGGGGAGGCGTAGGGAGGCGCAACAAGGAGAAATGTTTTCGTTTCTTCTCGTTTTTCCCTCTTTCAATGCGTGCTGCATTCTGCAGCACGCATTGAAAGAGGAAAATGCCTGTAGTGATTGTTTTTGTGCAGGAAGGAGCCCCTTCCTGCACAAAAACAATCTCCCCACGACGCAGGCATCCTTGCACCATGGTGCAAGGGTGCCTGCGCCAGCGCATGGCTGCAGTTTGTGCACCAGCGCAGGGGGAAGCACAGAGATGTGACATATTGTTGTAAATATGTCGCATCCCTGTGCTTTGAAAGTGACTCAGTGCGGCGTAGCCAAATGGCTTGCGGAATGCACTGAGTCACTTTCATTATAAATCTGCCCCTCTGTATTTTGATTTTCACTGTTAATTGGTTATTAATTCTGGTAATTGTGTAATTAATTTTAGGTGTGTGTTGTGGTGTTTATAGGTGTAAAGGGTGGGAAGGGTGGAAAGTAATTTATTTTTAATTGATGAATTAATAATTAGTTGTTTATTAATTTTAATTAATTAATTAGTAATTAATTATGGTCATTGTGTTATTAATTTAAGGTGTGTTTTGTGGTGTTTATAGGAGTAAAGGGTGGTAAGTAATTTGTGTTTAATTAATTATTATAGAGTTGTTAATTAATGTTAATTAATTGATATTTATTTTGTGTAATTGTTTATTTTTGTGTGTGTTGTTTTTACTTTTAAAGGGGTAAAAGGTGGGTATTAAATACATTTTAATTATTTAATTATTAGTTGTTAATAGTAATAGTTTTTCTTTTAAAAATAATATTTAGCTGTGTTTTATTATTTTATAATTTAATTTAGGGGTGTGTTGTGGATATTATAATGTTAAAGCATGTGTACTCAATGAATGTTTATTATTTATTTTGAAATAATAAGATTCTTTTAATTAATTATTAAAATTGAAGGGTTTTGTTATTGGTGTGGTGTTATAGGGTAGGAAATAAAATAAATACATTTATGTTTTGAATAATTTGTTTGTTTGTTATTATTTGCTACTTTTAAATAATTATTGTTTATAAATGTATTTATTAATTTATTTTATATATTATTTGTAGGATTTTGTTATATGTAATTAGGATTATAATATGTGTTCTTTTTATATGTTTAATATATTTAATTTTATATTTTTAAAATATTATTTATTTATTTTTATGATTTCTTAAATTTTGTAATATTTTTTGTTTTTTCCAATTGTTTAAGTGTTATTAGTAATTTTTGTATCTCTGTTATCCAACACTTTCTCTAAGGTTGCATTCACTGGAGTGAGAATAGTAATTTTTACCTCTCTGCTATCCAGCACTTTCCCTACTGTTGCACTCACTGGAGTGGAATTAGTAATTTTTACCCCTCCGCTATCCAGCACTTTCCATACTGTTGCACTCGCTGGAGTGGAAATAATAAATTTTACCCCTCCGCTATCTAACACTTATCCTACTGTTGCTCTCACTGGAGTGGGAATATTAACTTTTACCCCTCCGCTATCCAACACTTTCTCTACTGTTGCATTCTTTGGAGTGGGAATAGTCATTATTACCCCTGTGCTATCAAATACTTTCCCTACTGTTGCACTTTTTGGAGTGGGAATAATAATTTTTACTGCTCCCCTCTCTAACACTTTCACTACTGTTGCACTCTTTGAAGTGGGAATAGTAATTTTTCCCCTCCGCTAACCAACACTTTCCCTACTGTTGCTATCACTGAAGTAGGAATAGTAATTTTTACCCCCCGCTATCCAACACTTTCTCTACTGTTGCACTCACTGGAGTTGGAATAGTAAATTTACTTATTCCGCTATCCAACATTTTCCCTACTGTTGCACTCATTGGATTGGGAAATGTAAGTTTACATTTTTTTAATAGTTTAATGTTTTCATTTATTATAGAATGGTTTAAATAACTGATATATATATATATATTTTATTTTTATATAATTTGAAAGTTTAAAAATTAAAAAATAATAGTTAATACATTATTTTTAAGGAAATATATGTATATGTATAAATTATTATGTTACTGTGTTTATATTTTTTTAATCAAGTTTATTTGTTATATTTACTTAAAATGTATAATAAATTTAATGTATTTTGTTAAAAATAATATTAATATTTAATATATTTAATATATTTTATTTTATATATA
Source organism: Calotriton arnoldi (assembly GCA_963921515.1). Classification (NCBI taxonomy): domain Eukaryota; kingdom Metazoa; phylum Chordata; class Amphibia; order Caudata; family Salamandridae; genus Calotriton; species Calotriton arnoldi. Next base: position 2,412,063 of record CAWUFW010001096.1, on the reverse strand, counting down.
TTTTTAAATCAATATTTTTTACATCTATATTTTTTACTTCGATATTTTTGATTCAATATTTTTGTACTTACCTGTTTAATTATAGGGAGTCAATATTTTTGCATTCTATATTTTTTCTTCTATATTCTATATATATTCTATATCGATATTTTGTCAGTGAACCGCCTCTGACTTTTTGTATATTGAGTGTATGGTTTTGGAGGTTTTGGCTGGGGATGTGCATTCACTCTAGACAGTCCCAAGCGGGATTGAGGTGTGTCCTGCCTTTCAAACACAAGGGGGGGAGTGAGCACACTGCTTTCATCTCAGCACAGTTCTCCCCATTGCATCCTGGTAAATGCAGTACGTTTACTTTCAAAGTTGCTGTAGTTCTTCACCAAAGTTGGTACAGGTAGTGCTGTTATCTCTAGACACGTGTTTCTGGGTTTAGCCCTTCATCAGTAGAGAGCAAAAGTAATATAGAGCAGAGAAAAGTCATCAGGGGTTGCTGAAATGGTGCCCAAGTCTTCACAGGTCACAGTACCACTCCACAGGCACACAGGTGCATCCCAGGAGAGCTCAGCAGCTCATTGGCTCAAGGGAGCATTTCAAACACAAGGGGGGAGGGAGAACACTGCTTTCATCCCAGCACAGTTCTCCTGAATGCATCCTGGTAAATGAAGTACACTTACTTGGGCACCATTTCAGCAACCCCTGTTGACATTTCTCTGTTCTACATTACTTTTACTCTCTACTGATGAAGGACTAAACCCAGAAACACGTGTCTAGAGATAACAGCACTACCTGTACCAGCTTTGGTGAAGAACTACAGCAACTTTGAAAGCAAGCGGTTCCCGCTCCCGCCTCCCAACTACGTTTCCTCCCCCGTTCCCTATCTAATGGCGGCCACTGCGCGACAGGGTGAGCAAGACCTCCGACCTCCTGGTCAGTGAACTCTGCTCTCCCCTTGCGCAGCTCCGTCATTGCGCTGCTGCCCCCAGCACCTCTGCACTCTCTGGTAGGTGTTCGAGGCCCTCCTCCACCCGCAGACTCCTGCCTGTGCCTCATCCCTGGTGGTCCAGTGGGAGAGCCTTCCTCTTCTGCTGGTCTGCTCAGCCTGCCCTCTGTTTTTTTTCTTTTTTTTCTCAGTTTTGTTTTTGTCTACTTGTTTTTCTGTTTTTCTGTGTGGCCTTTTTGTTTTTGTGCAATTTTGCATTGTTTTCTTCTGTTGCTGCTTTTTCTGTTTCCCTTGTTGCTCCCTTTCCCGCCACTGCTGCCCCCATGGCCCCTCCCCCCTGCCAGTTCCCCCTCCCGCCTCCCAGCTGGGTTCCCTATTTAATGGCGGCCGCTGCCTGCCACGCAGCATATGAGCCCAGCGGGCGTGCCCGAGGCGCGCCACTGGTGCGCCAAAGACAAGTCCGACTGCGCCCGTCCGTGACCCAACCGCGACCAGCGCCAGGGACCCTGGTTCTCCGACTCCCCACTGCTATGATGCAGCCGCCCTCCACGCACTCAACCCCGGAAGAAATAACAACTGCCAGCTGTCGACGGCGGACACCACCCATGGCCAGATTTACTGCTGACACTGCCGCCAAACCTTCTCCAACCTCCGCACCCCCACGGCCACCGCCCACCCTCCGGACACCAGCGCACCCGAACCCCTGAGGTGCATACTCCTCAATGTGCGCTCCCTACACAGACACACAGTAGAGATCTGGGACCTCCTCGACACCCTTTCTCCAGACGTCGCCTTCCTCACGGAAACCTGGACCAGCTCCACCTCTGCCCCCGACATCGCCACCGCCATACCCGACGGATACAAGATCCAGAGGAAGGACCACCCAGGAGGAGGGCTTGACATCGCGCATTAGATCTCCCTCCTACTCACCACTTCCACCACAAAGGACTCCTCGTTCTCCATAGAACACCTTCATTTCCTGATTCAGACCAGCCCCAGAACGACCCTACGCGGCACCCTCACCTACAGACCTCCCAGACCACGAACTGTGTTCACCACAACCATCACAGACCTCATTGCGCCCCACGCCATCACCTCCTTGGACTACATAGTGCTCGGAGACCTGAACTTCCACCTCGACAACCTCAGCGACCCCAACTCCACAGCCCTCCTGGACAACCTCGCCAACATAGGACTGAAACAGCTCGTCACCACCCCCACCCACAAGGCAGGACACACCCTCGACCCCATCTTCGCAGGAGGAAACAGCATTCGCTTCAGCCACACCACACTGCCCCCCGGACGGACTACCACTGCATACATTTCTCCTTCGAAAACACCACCGCTCACAAACATACACCACGCCCTCCATGAAAGAATTGGAGCAAGGTCTCCGAAGAGCACTTCAACTCCACCCTCAACCACGATCCCCCTCCCACCACGACCAACATCAAATCTGCAGCCAACGAACTCCACAGATGGATTACCAACTCCGCAGACAAGCTCTCCCCCCTCTGTAACTCCGACAGACAGTGCCCCATGAAAACCACCTGGTTTACCACCGACCTTCGAGAATCCAGATGCACCTGCAGACATCTCGAGAAAGTATGGAGAAACACCAAAACCCTGGAAGCTCGGACCACCTACAAGAACGCCATAACAGAATACCACCAACGCATTAGATCCACCAAGAAGACCTTCATCTAGGACAAAATCCTCGCCAACTCCAGCAACTCGAAGGAACTCTTCAGCATCATTCAGGAATTCACAAAAACCCCCAGCGAAGCCTCGGATGTCACACCTTTCCAGGACCTCTGCAACAAACTCGGATCCTACTTCCATCTCAAATCAAGTCCCTCTATGACAATTTCAATGAGCAGACACCTGACGCCGAAACCATGCCCACCCCCAGCAACGCCAGCCAGCCTGCCGTCTCAACCTGGACCCCGGTCACCACCGAAGACACCGCCTCGACCATGAAGAGCATCCACTCAGTAGCCCCCACGAACCCCTGCCCGCCACACACCTTCCACAGAGCCGCCGCCACCATAGCTCCCAAGCTACGACGCACCATCAACGCCTCCTTCGAATTTGGCACTTTCCCTGACGACTTTAAACACGCGAAAGTCAAGCCCCTCCTCAAGAAGCCCTCCGCAGACCCTATGGACCTCAAAACCTACAGACCCATCTCTCTCCTCCCCTTCACGGCTAAAGTCACCGAGAAGATCGTCAACAGCCAACTCACGAAGTTCATCGAGCCAACTCCATCCTCGACTCTTCCCAATCCGGATTCCACAGCAAACACAGCACCAAGACCTCCCTCCTCGCTGACACAGATGCCATCCACACCCTCCTCGACCAGGGCCACACGGCGGCCCTCATCTTACTTGACCTCTCTGCAGTCTTCGACACCGTCTCCCACCGCACTCTCACCTCCAGACTCCACGACGCCAGCATACAGGGAACTGCCCTCTACTGGATCCGCTCTTTCCTCACCGGCCGAACCCAAAGAATCAGACTCCCGCCTTTCCTCTCTGAACCCACAGAGATCAACTGCGGAGTACCCCAAAGATCGTCGCTCAGCCCCACGCTCTTCAACATCTACATGGCCCCCCTCGCTGCCATCGTCAGAAAACATGGGCTCAGCATAGTATCCTATGCCGATGACACCAAGCTCATCCTCTCCCCCTCAGGCAACCCGACATTACCAGACTTAGCTTCCAGGAAGGAATGACAGATGTTGCATCCTGGATGCACAGCAGCTGTCTGAAGCTCAATTCGTAAAAGACAGAAGTCTTCGACTTCGGACCCACCCCCTCAGCATGGTACAACACCTGGTGGCCCTCGGCAGTCCCCCTACTCCCACAGACCACGCCCGCAACCTCGGCATCATACTCGACTCCTCCCTCAACATGACCTGACAGATCAACGCCGTCTCCTCCTTGTGCTACATCACCCTCCGCATCCTTCGCAAGACCATCAAGTGGATCCCCTCCGAATCCAGAAAGACCATTACCCACGCACTCTTTACCAGCAGAGTGGACTACGGAAACGCCAGCTACGCCGGAATCAATAAATCCCTGCTACGGAAACTCCAGACCATCCAGAGCACCGCCGCCAGGCTCATCCTCGGCATCCCATGACATGAACACATTACCCAGCACCTACGACACCTTCACTGGCACCCCATTGAGAAGAGAGTAACCTTCAAGCTACTCACTCACGCCTACAAATCCCTCCACATCACTGGACCCCAATACTTCAACGAAAGAGTCTCCTTCCACGCACCCAAGAGAAACCTCTGCTCCGCCGATCTCGCTATTTGCCGAAACCCCACGCATACGCAGAGCCGGAACGGGTGGAAGAGCCTACTTCTACATTGCAGCAAAGACCTGGATGAACTCCTGCTCAACATCAGATGTTCCCCCACTCTGCACACTTTCAGGAAGAACCTCAAGACCTGACTCTTCGGCTGAATCAGAGCTGCACGACCTCCCCTTCCCCCAAGCGCCTTGAGACCCTCACAGGTGAGTAGCGCGCTTCACAAATCCCTGATTGATTGAATTATTCTCTCCGTTGCATCAGTGAGTTCCGCTGATGAACTTCTTACAAGAGTACAACTTTCGGGAAAGTGCACGGTAGTTAGTGTGTTGCCCCTGAATCAGTGCTTAATTTGAGCCTGTGGTTTCCGGTGTTCGGCACCCACACTTAATTGTCAACACCAGCGCTTCTGACAGTCTGCCACAATGTGGCGCTGTCTGGCTAATTTAGAGATGACCACAAGAACAGTTAATTATTAATACAATATACATTAAATGACTATTACCTGCCTCACAAGCCATTCTCATAGCTCTGGGGGCCTGGAATAGTTCAAACGGTCACACTTGTAGGAGAGTGATGGTTAGTAGTAGTGTTGTTAATATCATTGGCAGCTCAGCAGGTTCAATGTGTGGTGCAAGCTGCAGGGGCCTCCTGACGAGAGCCCTGGCACTTATATTTTTTTACCAATTAAGTACTGCCCGGAATGTGTCCATGATGGTGGTTCTTGCTGCAGCCACTTTTGGTGACAGCCAGGAGCAGTGAAACTTTAAACGATGGCAGGGTCAGAGAGAAGTTCTTTCTGTGGTATATTGTGGACAGAAATATCATGATAGCAAAATATCATGGCCTAAGTATCTATCACTAAAATATAGTGACGGTAAGAATATATAGATTAGCATAGGTTTGCTATTCTTAACCCCACATGTTTGTTCCTTGCTGAGATTTATATCTTCAAGGAGCATGGAAGTGGAATCGACAATGGTAAATCTACATTTAAGCTCACAATAGTGGTTGTATGACAGAGGCACGCATGGCTTAACCATGCTTGACCAACGAATGGGTCTGAACAACGAATTCCTTTATCACGCATGCCTTTACCACGCAATATTGTGGTAAAACTGATAGAGCGCTGATAGCACTCTATTTGTATGAGTGCACTATACTCATGGTTTAAACGCACTCTCATGTATTCGTATTGTTTGTAGTGTTTTTTGATTATTAAGAAACATTTATTTGAATCATTTTATGTTGAATTAGTGAACGAATTAAGTAGAATTTTGTATGTATTATGATTCCTTCATGCATAATGTGCAGGACAATATTATTCTTATATATCGTAATTGTGATTCGTTTAAGTTGTCTGAAATATAGGCCCAAAAGATTCTCCTTGCTCTCGAGAAATAAATAATTAAATGATTGTTGTGTTCGAAGTTAGAATGTTCTCACCCTGTTGCAGGTGCAGAAATACACATCGTTATTTTCAGAGTTAAGGAGAGATCCGGAATGCCTTTGAAGATAGCTGGAAGCGAGAAGGGAGGATGCCTTGCGTATCGGGTCTGTCTGGAAGCCAAGGCCACTGGAAGAAGATATCATTAATTAATTTGTTTCATGAAAGAGAACCAGCTACTGCATAGATGTCTAGTGGAAATTTTTAAGTAAAGTGACGCAATGTTGGTTGAATCCCATCTTTTTGTATGATGCGCAGGGACAGAGAGACCAGACTTCTGCTAGCTTTCGGAGAAGAAGGAGCATCTTAGAGCGAGCTCCATAGCCTTAAGCTAAACGACCAAATTTGACATGAGTACTTCTTAGAAAGTCACACGTGCTGACACCATTGGGGAACAATAGAAGAGAGACAGGAAGGGCCCTCATATAGAGTAGTGTAGGGAAAGATTTTGATTTCCTTTATGAGTCGAGAGCTGAATATTGCATCTATTTTGTGTTGCATTGTAAGTTTGGAATTTATAATCATTTGTCTTTTGGGCCGAATTACATATATCGAAAAATTGGCTCTGTATTAATTTTTCTGTACCTCTATACTTTGCTATTGAGATGTATTTACATCCAATTGTTTTTGGCCTTATAATAAATATTCAAACTGCACTTTGGAGTCAGTGATCTTTTCAGGCATGACGACTTTGTTAATATCTGTTTAAGTTGTTTTTCTCCCCTCAACCACTTTAGGTAAATAAAAGATCGATCGCTTACGCTATACTTAGTAGGGAACATAGGTGTGCAAGTTAGCGTAATCAAATGGTAGCAGAGGATGGTTTACCTTTAAAGTGGTTTGCCTCTAAGGTGAGGGGAGTACTTAGGAGTAGGGTCGAAGGTCGGAAGGTCGGTGAGCCCTGAAGTGGAGCGGAGGAGATCGGAGACTGGCGGACGTTGATGGTGCGGCGGAAACAGTGGTGGCGTGAGTATGAAAGGCATTGTGGTGTTAGATTGCGGTAATGAGTAAGTGGGTGATGTCTTGCGGATTTAGGATGTATGTTGAGTGAATGTGGTTTTTGGTTTAAGTTTTGGTGAGCGGCCTCAAGAGAAGTCCAAGATCCCGGGATAGTTTTGTATTGTAATTGTCTGATTAAATGTGGGTGTTGTGAAGCGCTATTAACAATCCACTTGTGTTAGGGAACTTTGTGTGAATGAGGAATAGGTCACGGTAGAAAGCCTCAGGTACCGGGGGTGGACTATGGCGATTGAGTGACCAACGCAGGTTGGGGGTCACTACGGCTGAATGTTCTTGTGAGAGCGTTCTATTGATCTTCAGTGTCAGACAATTACTTGTTTATGTGACTGTAAGTTATTGTAATTGTGTAGGAACAGTTACTTGGTTGAATAACTTTTGGTTATACAGTTACTTGTGGTACGAATGTGTGTATGAGAGTTTGTGGTGAAATTGTAAAGGCGGGTGAGCCGCTGCAAGGAGTGAGAAGTGATGTCAGGGTGCGCCGCGCTGTGATAGGTTGGTTGGAGTAACGCCGCGCTGGGATTGGTGGAAGTTCGTTAGCAGTTGAACAGCGTAATTTGGAGCTTGCAATTGATTGATTTAACAATGAGATGTTTTAGGGTATTGCGAGATTTGTGTAGAGGTGACACAGGGGTAGTGACTCGGGTAAGGGAAGAAGCCCCGCCAGAGGACACACCGGCACATTACATGGCAACGAATGTAGGACTTCGTACTATTGTGTGGCTTCAGAATTGGCATAAAATTACTGAGAAAGAGGGTGAATTGGCTTTCCCTCGTTATGGGTCTTTTCGTATGGAGGTGCTGACCCAGTTGAGGGGGTGATGAATGCATTGAAACCTCCCCTAGACCCACACAATTTGAGGCATTAGATGCATGGATGAGAGCAGCTCTAGTAAAAAGAGAGAGGCTTCACACGGAGGATGAGAAAAGCAATGAAGGCATATCATGATGCTAGATGGGATGCTCAGTTGAAGAGATGGAGAGTAGATACTATAGAGGGAGAACGCTTGTACCCACTTCTTACAGTAGGAGAGGGGGCTGAAGGGAAAAAGAAGACAGAGGAGGACAGTGATACAGATGACAGCTTTCTTGACAGATTGCTAGCGGACCGTCCTCCACCTTGCGATTCTAGATTAGAGACAGAGAGGGTGCGCCCATTAGAAGAGCAGTTAGGTGTGGAACAACTGAGTTTAGGGGAACAAACGGCAGGAGTAAGAGGCAAGATTACAATGGTACGCATTCCGGGAGGGTCAGGAGGAAGAAGGTATTCAAACAGTGATCCAGAACCACCTGTAGGAAACATGCAGTTTCCAGATGCTTTGGCGGTACCAGTCACAATAGGGCCAGTGGTTCCGATATATACTCCTAGAGAAAGAACTGAGGACAGTACTCAGCACATAAGTGAAGGGGAAGAGACAATGTCTGGAGGGAGCCTTGCAATGAGTGGGACAGGTTTCTGTTGAATACCAGTAGAATCTAGTACTCCACTGCCAGCTACAGCTGATCCATCAAGAATGGATAATGGGGCAGAACGAGGACAGACAGGTGCTTTAGCGAATTCTAGGTCTGACCTTCGAATGTGGGTTCAACCAGTGAGAGAATCAATGATGCAGAGGGAAGAGATAAGCAGGAGACAAGAAGCGCCTAAAGTACTGTTTGGGCCACAGGTGATTTGTGCAGGTGACCATTGGAGAAGTCGAAGTTGTGAAAGAGAGAGATGCCCAGATTCGAAGACAGAAGAGGGTGCAGTTCCTAGGAGAACCCAAAGTTGTGACAGGGAAGATACACGAAAAGAGGAAATTCAGAAAGTGTTAAAAAGTGCAATAAAGGTGCCAATGTTAGATGTGGTACGATTAAAGGCAGAACTAGACGAGGTGATTGAAGGTAATCTACCCCTGATCAAAATTGATACGTATGACTCAAGCGAACTACTGTTCGTAGCAAAGGACATGACAAGAAAGGCCAAACGAGCTTATGATGCATTGTTGCTTCTGGCACAAAGGTATGAGGTTGATTTGTCAAAGACTAAGCTGACACAGGGTTCTTGCAGATTAAATTACTCAGATAAGGATTTGGAAGAGAAGCAAACGAGTGGATTAAAAGCACAAATTAGAGAACTAGTGATGGGGATGCGGACATGGAAAGATTTAGATAGATGGAAAGAAAAATGGGCCAAAAGAAAAGCTTCCAGACTGGAATAGGGAATACTCCGCCTCCGGGTGGAGGGACAGGAGCTGCAGGAAATTTCCCCTCAGGGAGGTACAGAATGGAGGGTATGTACATGTGCCATGGAGCAGGGGTGATTTAGCAGCGTTTACGAATGATTTTCCTCGGCTGAGGGAAAAACCTGCTGAGTGGTACAAGCAAATAGACAGGTTTGTAAAGATTTCGAAGGTATTGTGGATTGATTTGAACACCTTGTTTGATATCGTAGTGCCGGCGGATTTGTGGGCAGCGTGTAAGATTGCCATTGAGTGGCCTACTGTAGAGCCGCCTAGAGATTCATTGACTCATGGTCCTTCACCTGATGTAATGAGAAAATACGAGCAAGTGATTACATGGTTGCAATCGAAGGTAGCTCCTCAAACTGTTTATTGGTTGAAGATTGATCGTACCACCCAAGACACTAAAGAATCAGTACATGATTATTACGAACGCTTGTTGTTGGCTTTTAAGCAGCATAGTGGATTAGATACAATTGAACAGAAAGATATGGGACAGTTTGTCTCGAAGTTTGTTTTGGGACTGAAATCCGACATTAGCCTGATGATACAGCAGCACTTGATATGTTGGCAGAATAAGTCAGTGGACGAGATTCTGCGTTATGCTAAATATTGCAGTGATCAAGTGGAATCGACACAGAAGAAATTGAAGGATAAGTTGATGTTGGTGCAGTTGAGAAACACTGATACGACGCAAGGGTTTGGAGGAGGTCAAGGTAGAGACAGAGGAGGTGGAAGAGGAATGGGACAACAGATGGTGACCCAACCTGGTCAGGGTAGAGGAAGAGGAATGGATTTAGGTACAAGTGACTGGGTGGCTCAACAGAAAAGAGTCACTGCCTGTCATTATTGTCACAAAATCGGGCATTGGAAACGCGAGTGTAGATCAAATCCAACAAATCAGATACAGATGGAAGGAGAGGGACAGTTGACCGAGGCTGTCAATACTGTGACAAGACCCAGGTCTATGTATGGAGGAGGATATGAGCCGCAAGTGCAAGTACCTCAACCCCCTAGGATACCCATGCATAATCAGTTATACCATCAGATGCCTTATTTTGAAATACAAGACCGATTTGATAAACATCAAGATTCACAGGAGTGCCAGAGGGGGGTGCACGAGGAATGCACCTTAGATGCGATTCTAGAAGTAGATCAGAGTGGGCCGTTTGTAGATGCAGACGTGAATGGATATCCTGTTACTTTCTTATTAGACACTGGAGCTGCTCGCTCTACAGTGAGAACTGAAGTAGTCCCAAATTTGACTCTTTCGGGACGATCGATTCAAGTAGTGGGGGTTAGTAATCAGAAAATGACCAATCCATTGACAGACGAATTTCCCGTGAGAATAGGACCATTCCGGGATAGACATCAATTTGTAGTGTGCAATTCAAGTCCGGTCTGTCTTTTGGTACGAGACCTTCTGTGCAAGCTTAATTGTACTATATCATGCACTCCGAGAGGTGTAGAATTGCAAACATATGATGACGATGCTGATTTCAAAATGGCTAACATGAGTCTGTGTGCAGAAATGTTTGTGGTGCTCACAACAGCAGAATTGCCACATGACTTGAGAGACTCAGTTGATCCGAAAGTGTGGGATTTCACGGGCGAGTATGTGGGTCTGATGAGAGGGGTTGAGCCAGTTAAGATACAGATCAAAGCCAATGCTGAATTCCCACGAACGCCACAATATAAGTTGACTCCAGAAACTGTGGCCGGCATAAGACCTGTGATTGAGACTATGATTGCCCAAGGTATTCTTAAGGAGATAAGAGGAAGTCCCTGCAACTCCCCTATCATGGGACTGCAAAAGCCAAGTGGCAAGTACAGAATAGTGCAAGATCTGCGTCGGGTTAATGAAATTGTGATCCCATGTTGTCCTGTGGTACCGAATCCAGCTGTTATTCTATTCCAGATACCATGCAAAGCAGAATGGTTTACAGTGATATATTTGTGTCACGCATTTTTCTCTATACCATTGCATGAAGAAAGTCAGTTTTTATTTGCATTTAGGATGGACGATCGTGTATTAACTAAGGCTGGGCGTAGTTCGCGAAGTAGTGCTTCGCGAAGCTACGCAAAGTGCAGTTCGCACTACGCGAGCTTCGCGTAGCACTACGCGAACTGCGTAGTGCGTGTTCGCAATGATTGCACAGTGCCGGATGCTTGTCCGCACTGTGCAATCATTGAAAACGGCAACTTGCACAGTGCGAGCTGTCTCTTACTGCCGCTCGAGTAGATTTTTACTCGAGCGGCAGCTTTCTCAACGCGGACTGGTAGTTTCTCATCGCGAGCGGTCGCGAGCATACGCGACCACTCGCAATGAGAAACCTGACCTCCCCGCGTTGAGAATCTCGCCGGGAGGTTTATTTTCCACGCTCGCGATCGGCAACTTGATGTTGCTGATCGCGAACGAGGAAAAGTCTCGCCGGGATGTCATTTTGCTTGCTCGCGGTCGCCAACTTGACGTTGAGGACCGCGAGCAAGCAAAAATGACCGCGGCACTACGCTACGCTACGCTACGCGTGTTTGCACTGTGCTACGTGCAATTCGCGTTGTGCGAAGTAGCGCAAACTTCGCAAACTACGCGAGCGTAGCGTAGCACTTCGCCCAGGGTTAGTATTAACATGGAAAAGAATCCCTCAGGGGTATACAGAAAGCCCCTCCATTTTTAGTCAATGTCTGAAAAAGAATCTTGAAGGACAGGTGATGGCCCACAACTCAGTCTTAGTGCAATATATAGACGACCTTTTGGTCACTTCAGAGACTGAGGACGCTTGAAGGATTGACACTGTGGCGCTGCTGAATCATTTGGCAGAGAATGGACACAAAGTGTCTCCAAACAAATTGCAGTATTGTTTGTCTGAAGTTCAGTACTTAGGTCACCGGATTGAGAAAGGAAAATGAAGGGTGTCACCAGATCGCATAGAGGCGATTCTGCAAATGGGAACTCCGAAAACACAAAAAGAAGTCTGCATGTTTTTGGGAATGGTCGGCTATTGTCGACAGTGGATCCCAAATTTTTCCTTGCAAGCAAAGCCTTTGTTGAAACTGACCCGAAAGGATGTTAGTGATCCGGTACCATGGGATGACGAGTGCTTGAAAGCCTTCCGTGAGCTGAAGGTAAGTATCTGTCGTGCTCCAGCTCTCGGAATGCCGGATTATAACAAAGTGTTTTCGCTCTTTTGCTGTGAAAAGGAGGGATGTGCGTTAGCAGTCCTAGTGCAGACACATGGGGTGCCCGTAGACCAGTAGCCTACTTCTCAGCTACATTAGATCCTGTAGCTTCTGCGTTGCCCGGATGTCTGAAATCCGTTGCTGCAACTGGTGTCAGCATTGAAAGATGTGAAAGCATAGTGATGGGTTATCCGCTCATTGTTTATGTGTCCCATTCAGTAGAACTATTGATGACTCGAACGAAAACACAATATCTGACCAACAACAGACTTACCAAGTATGAGCAAGTTATCTTGGCTGCTGATAATGTTACCCTGAGATGTTGTACCACTCTGAACCCTGCTACATTGTTACCTATTCCGCAGGAGGAAGGAGATGAGGATTGTGAAGAGCATGACTGCCTAGATGTTACTGAACTATCCACCAAACCCAGACCTGACATTGTCGATGAACCTTTGCCCCAATCTAATTTGATTCTTTTTGTTGACGGTTCATGCATAAGAGACAATGAAGGGTATTTGAGAGCAGCGTTTGCTGTGTGCACCATCATGGGAGTAGTGGAAGCTGCCTGTTTAAATAGAGTATTCTCTGCTCAGGTGGCCGAAATTGTCGCTTTGACACGTGCCTGAATCGTTGCAGCAAATATCCGAGTGACTGTGTATACAGACAGTCAATACGGATTTGGTGTGGTTCATGATTTTGGGCAGTTATGGTCACAGAGGGGGTTTCTAACGTCCTCAGGATCACCTATACGCAATGGCGAGTATGTGCGCCAACTATTGGAAGCTTTGCAGAAACCCAAAGAGATAGAAGTTGTTAAATGTGCAGCTCATGGAAAGGGAGAAGACTTTGTCACTAAGGGCAACAATTACGCAGATGAAGTAGCATGATTTTGCGCTGAACATGTTTGTATTTTCAATGGAGAATATGTAGGCGAGAGCACAGAAGAGACCGAGCTCAGCATGATGTTAGCTTAGCTATAGCCGATACTTGGGATGAGGTGAAGCGATTGCAGGATGAAGTCCCAGAAGAGGAAGCCACTTCATGGATCAGAGCAGGTTGCACAAAAAGAGACGATGGCATTTGGGTGTCCACAGATGAGAGAGCAGTATTACCCAATTGCCTACTGAGACCAATGGCAAGGCAAATTCATGGAGCAGTCCATCTGGTAAGAGATGCTATGGTACGAGTGTTCAGGCAGACGTGGTTTAATCCACGCTTTCGTGTGTGGGCTGAAACGGTATGTCACAGGTGTGTTACTTGTCAACAGATTAATGTTGGAAAGAGAACTGTGGTCGGAATGAGTCACATTGGAAGATCTGGGGGTCCCTTCAATAGGATACAGTTAGACTTCATTGAGATGCCGAGGTTCAATAGGTTGAGATATGTTTTGGTGGTGGTGTGTATCTTTTCACGGTGGGTGGAAGCATATCCAACTAGATGATGTGACAGTCTCACAGTAGCCAAATTGTTATTAAGAGAACTGATTCCGCGGTACGGTTTCCCGACATCAGTGGAGACAGATAGAGGAACTCATTTCCACAGTGAAATCATGAAGTTGTTGTGCTCTGCTTTAAATATTGATCAAAGACTGCATTGTAGCTACAGGCCCGAGGCTTCAGGCCTAGTAGAGCAGGTTAATGGCACCATCAAGTCAAGAGTGGCAAAGGTGTGTTCGTCCACTTCATTGAAGTGGCCGGATGCGTTGCCCCTGGTGCTGATGAGTCTGCGTAGCACTCCTGATAGGAGAACAGGGCTTTCTCCACATGAAATTTTGACCGGAAGAGCTATGCGTTTGCCTATGGTGCCAGCTACAGCATTGATAAACATCACTGATGATTTAGTGTTGGATTATTGTAAAGGACTGGCTGATGTGCATCCACCTCGAGAGACCTGCTGCATGATCTTAATCCTGGTGACTGGGTGTTCGTTCGTAAGCACGTGAGGAAGAGTTGTCTTGATGTTCGCTGGCGAGGACCATATCAATTGATATTGGTCACAAGTACTGCTGTGAAGTGTGGAGGATTGTCAAATTGGATCCACGCTTCCCACACTCGCCGAGTTCAAGCGCCTGTGGAGGAAGAGAGTTCCCTGGTTCCGAGGAGCGTGTGTGGACCTGATACAGACAACGACGACGGCACAGACTCAGCTGTAAGAGTTTCGGATGAAACAGAACAGCCAAGTGAGCATGAGAGACGAGAGCTGAATGCTCCTGAACTGAGTCCAGAACCTGAAATAGAGGATATTGCAGAAGTGAGCTGTGCCCCAGAACAAAGTGAGCTGTTTATTGCAGAAAGATCAGATCAAGAGGAAGAGAGGAGAACAGATGCCAGAGCAGAAAAGTGGCCTGTAAGAAAAGAAAGGCGGAATATACGGCTTGCATCTGAGAAAGATCTCACTCCGATTCCTGAAACATCTGAATCAGATCAAAGTGACGCTGAAGAAAGACCGGATGGTCTGAGACGTTCCAGAAGAGAAAGAATAGCGTCTTGAAGATACGCATCTCCTGAGTGGACTTACCTGGCTGCAAATGCAGAGCCCAGCGAAGTCTGGGAGGTTGGGAGCTGGTACGGTGAGCTACGGAGGGGACACCCTCACGATTGAAATACAGTTGCTGGTCCCAGGCGTAGAAGTATTTGGAAAGCTAACTCTGCAAGTTCCAAATCCTCCAAAGCTGAGTGGATTGCGTTTCCTGATCCTCAATCAGGTTATTTTCCCTTCATTTGGCCAACAGCTTACTGCGCAAGATTTAGGAGAAATTTGTGCGGAGATTTTGCAATTTGTTCTCGAAATACTTGGATCAAATATCATTAACGATGAAGCCTGAATTGTAATCAGAGAAAGCATTAGGCCTTAGAAAGAAGATAACTTAGACCCCAGTTTAAGAAGATTTAAAATCAGGGACTTTCTAGTAGATGATGGAGTGAGGAGTAGGGCTGACTACATCTCTTCAATAGGTTTAGTATCAATCGCATGAACTTGGACATTAATTGCATGAGAGGAGAGAAGTGAGAAAGACATTGTTCAAACAAAGAAAACAGAAAGAGACTGTGTTTTCCCTTTTGTGCTTCGGAACAATCAGTAGAAACCATGGTGTCCGGAAAATCAACACGCAAACAGAAGTGCATCATTGGCACCCTTATTGTGGTGGTGCTTATTGTTATAACTGTGGTGATTATTACATCTCTAGTTGGATCTCAGGATGATGGACAGAATAGGGTACAAGCCACACTCACCACACCACTCGCTGAGATAGATGAGGATGCATCCGCAAGGGATCTAGAAATGATTAAGGAAACTAGTCGTAGATTACATGTTGATTTGTCTAAAGGTGATTTTACTTTGAATGCGTATGCTCGATTATTGTATGAGTATGTGGATACCATGGAAGCGAAGGATTGCTATGTGTGTATGCAACTACCCACCTCAGTAGAGGAAGGCATTCGATATCATCATTTGCCTGTGACCTATGGCATTACATGTAGTGTGTTATTGAGCATGTTTTATAGCAAGGCACACTTCGAGTACTATTTCTCTAATTATGATGTGGTACTCTCGGAAGTCCCCGTTCTGAAATACATGAATAAATATGATTACTATAAGGAAGGAGAGCGAATGTCAAAGTATTTTGTGCCTACCATTACTTTAGATACATCCTATGCCCATAGACATAATTTGACCTGCATGTTAACTGACATTGAAAAGAAATTTATAGATCAGATAGAAGATCGACATAGACAGACACTATTTAGACCAGATCCAAAGCACAAGGTTACCCCATGGACCAAAGAAGAATTAGACCATAAAGCAAAGGGGAGTTTTGGACCCATAGCATTAGATTTCCAGCAGAAAGGAAAATTGTGCATTAGGCACCCGACCACATCTTATGATAAGATATTTGTGGGTGAGAGTCATTGTGAGCATGTTTTCTTGATCGAAGAATCAATCAGAAAAGCATTATTGGATAAAATAACAGTAGTGCCCAATGTGTATTTTGTGTGTGGAAAGAATGCCTATGTGAAGTTGCCCAAGAATTGGTACGGCACCTGCTATTTGGCTGTGGTATTTCCCAAGATTTTCCATGTGAATGATTTATGGCCCCTAGAGAGAAGGAGACCTCAAAGAGGGAAACGTGGTGCGAGTGCAAGAGAAGTGATTGGAGACATATTTGGGGCTATGATACAGAGTATGGGTGTGATTCTGAATGATTTGAAAATCAGAAAGTTGGCAACATTAGTGGATAAGCTCTCAATAAATACAGCTCAGATTCTACTACTTGTAGATGGGGAGATCGTTTCGATAAGGGCTATGGTTTCGCAAAACCGTCTTGCCCTAGACGTGCTGCTAGCAAAAGCCGGAGGAGTCTGCAAATTATTGAAAGTTTAACAGTGCTGCACTTATATTCCTGACAACAGTCGGGATATAGGGAAATACATCAATAATATTTCAGATATACATCAAGAGTTACGTGAATTGGCTGCTGGAGGGCTCCGGGAACAAGTGGGGAAAGGCTTTGGCAAGATAGGCAGTTGGTTTGGAAGTTTAGGACAAGGAATAATGGGATATATATTTTGAAGCCTATTATAATAGCTGTCATTTGTATAATCGTCCTATTAGGAGCCATCAAGGCTTACAAATGGCAAAGGGCAAGACATCAGGAGACTGTATTGAAAAAGAGAGAGCTACAACTTGAGCGACTGCAGGACAGTCATTACCAGCACCTTAAAGGGTTAGAACGATTCAGACAGGGACGGCAAGCTACAGCTCCTGTTTTGGTCGGTCTCTTCTACAAGGAGAAATTACAGAAGAATAGAAAGTTGGTGTTATGACACTAGTCATAAGAGGGGGGAACTGATAGAGCGCTGATAGCACTCTATTTGTATGAGTGCACTATACTCATGGTTTAAACGCACTCACATGTATTCGTATTGTTTGTAGTGTTTTTTGATTATTAAGAAACATTTATTTGAATCATTTGATGTTGAATTAGTGAACGCATTAAGTAGAATTTTGTATGTATTATGATTCCTTCATGCATAATGTGCAGGACAATATTATTCTTATATATCGTAATTGTGATTCGTTTAAGTTGTCTGAAATATAGGCCCAAAAGATTCTCCTTGCTCTCGAGAAATAAATAATTAAATGATTGTTGTGTTCGAAGTTAGAATGTTCTCACCCTGTTGCAGGTGCAGAAATACACATCGTTATTTTCAGAGTTAAGGAGAGATCCGGAATGTCTTTGAAGATGGCTGGGAAGCGAGAAGGGAGGATGCCTTGCGTATCGGGTCTGTCTGGAAGCCAAGGCCACTGGAAGAAGATATCATTAATTAATTTGTTTCATGAAAGAGAACCAGCTACTGCATAGATGTCTAGTGGAAATTTTTAAGTAAAGTGACCCAATGTTGGTTGAATCCCATCTTTTTGTATGATGCGCAGGGACAGAGAGACCAGACTTCTGCTAGCTTTCGGAGAAGAAGGAGCATCTTAGAGCGAGCTCCATAGCCTTAAGCTAAACGACCCATTTGACATGAGTACTTCTTAGGAAGTCACACGTGCTGACACCATTGGGGAACGATAGAAGAGAGACAGGAAGGGCCCTCATATAGAGTAGTGTAGGGAAAGATTTCGCTTTCTTTCAATGAGTCGAGGACTGAATATTGCATCTATTTTGTGTTGCATTGTAATTTTGGAATTCTATAATCATTTGTCTTTTGGGCCGAATTACTTATATCCGAAAAATCGTCTCTGTATTAATTTTTCTGTACCTCTATACTTTGCTATTGAGATGTATTTACATCCAATTGTTTTTGGCCTTATAATAAATATTCAAACTACACTTTGGAGTCAGTGATCTTTTCAGGCATGACGACTTTGTTAATATCTGTTTAAGTTGTTTTCCTCCCCTCAACCACTTTAGGTAAATAAAAGATCGATCGCTTACGCTATACTTAGTAGGGAACGTAGGTGTGCAAGTTAGCGTAATCAAGGCATGATTGGTAAAAGGATATGTGTGATAAAGATCACACCCCAGCCCTCCCGCCCTTAGCCCTTACAACAACACCGACCCCCCCAAGACTTAAAAACAACACTGACCTCCCCCGAGTCCTAAAAACAACACTGACCCCGAGCCCTAAAATCAACCCCAGCCCCCCGAAGCCCTAAAAACAACCCCGACCCCAAAAACAATACCACCCCGAGCCCTAAAAACACCCATGACCCCCATGACCCCCCTGAGCCCTAAAAACAACCACGACCCACCTTGAGCCCTGAAAACAGCTCCGACCCCCCGCCCCCACAAGCCCTAAAAACTAGCCCTACCCCTAAAAATGACCCCTTCACCCCCCAAAACCCGGCTCCAGCCCCACTTACCAGACCACGTCCTGGAGCTCCCTGTAGGAGAGTAGGATCTGCTTCTTATAGTTACCCACCACTTTTTGCTAATGTTTCACTGTTTTTCGACTTAGCCAGACTGAGGCCCTGCAAATCAGGACCCCAGTCTATCTGCTTTCTACTCTAAATTGATTGTATGTACTTTAGGTACACTCCAGATTGGATTCTGGGGTACCCTTGTGAGTCCCTAGTATATGGTATACTATGTACCCAGGGCATAGGTACCCCAGAGGCCTACCAGGGGCTGCAGCATGTATTGTGCCACCCCAGGGAAGCCTTTTAAAATGACACAACAGGTCTGCTACAGCAGCCTGTGTAAGGTGGTGTATCCACCCCTTACTGAGATATAGGTTCCCTATATCTCTCCATATCTCTGCACATGTAAACCTATCAGTCACCCCTATGGCAGGCCTTAACAATCCTGAAGGTAGGGTGCAGGGTTTCATGTGAGAGGGTGCCCATGCATGAGCAGAGCCCCTCTGCAGCTTTCGGAATCTTTATTCCGGGGTTGTTTGTGATGCAGCCCGACCATATACTCTTAAGTGCATTATAACCAAACGGTAAATGCTAACTTTGGAATGGCTGCATGGAAAACTGTTGTGTTTGGTGTCAAACAGCTTGGAATCATACCCCCACACCAGTAACTGGTGTGGGAGTATGATCCCACCCTTCTAGAGGGAGAGACATGACAGCACCGGTATACCCGGTACCAGCTAACAGAGCCCTGGCACCACAAAATGGATGCTGCAGCCACAGACACGAGTCTGCCCTCATGCTGCTGGACGAAACTCCAGCAGGGGAGGCCTGGACAATAGGCTTCCTGTCACAGGGAGGTGTGACCACTGTAGGAAGGTGGAATCTGACTATATGGTTGCCCCCACTTTTTTCCTGGTGTTTTGCTGGTTTATGACTTAGTTGGACTGGGATCCTGCTATTCAGGGCCCCAGTCTATCTGCTTCCTCTATAAAATGGTTTCCATGTGCCTTAGGCACATCTCTGATTGGAGTCTGGAGTGCCCTTATAAGTCCCTAGTATATGGTATACTATGTACCCAGGGCATAGGTACCTCAGAGGCCTACCAGGGGCTGCAGCATGTATTGTGCCACCCCTGGAAGGCCATCCAAACTGACACCACAGGTCTGCTACTGCAGCCTGGGTAAGGTGGTGCATGCACCCCTTACTGTGATATAGGTTACCTATATCACTATATACATACACACATATAAACCTATAAATCACTCCTATGGCAGGCCTTATCAATCCTGAAGGCAGAGTGCGTGGTTCCTATGTGAGAAGGTGCCCCTGCATGAGCAGGGCCCCTCTGCAGCGTTCGGAGACCCTTCTCTGATGCTGTTTGTAGTGCAGCCTGACCATATACTCTTAAGCGCATTATAACCTCGCGTTAAATGCTAACTTTGGGATGGCTGCACGGAAACATGTCGTGTTTGGTGTCAAACATCTTGGAATACTACCCCCCGCCAGTTCTGGCGGCGGGGGTAGCATTCCACCCTTCTAGAGGGAAAGACATGTACACACCGGTATGCCCGGTACTGACTTTCCAAGCCCTGGCATCACAAAATGGATGCCGCTGCCACAGACACGAGTCTGGCCTCCTGCTGCTGACCGAAACTCCGGCAGGGGAGGCCTGGACAATAGGTTTCCTGTCCCAGGGAGGTGTGACCACCTCCCCAGACAGGATAGTGTGTATTGGGGCTGGGCGGGAGCACTCTCTGGTGCTTTGAAGTCCTGCACTGGGGGCACATTTGGTGTCCCTGTGCATACCCCAGTTCAAACCGGCTCAGGGGCTTCCAGCCCCTGCTCTGGCGCGAAACTGGACAAAGGGAAAGGGGTGTAACCACCCCTCTGCCCTGACCCTCCCATAGGTGGGGCCACAGAGTATGTCCAACCCCTACCTTAGTATAAGTATGGGACCCCAGTCCTTAGGACTTTAGATTATCCCTGGACGAAACTCTGACACAGAATCCTGGACCTTCAACGCTCTACTTAAAGATTAGAGGACAGAAATATCTCCCTTGGGGTCAAGGAGTGACTCGCCTGCTTGGCAGGCACCAAAGAAGCAATTGTCCGGTCTGCATCGCTGAAGCTCCCGTCGGACGCCGAAGTCTTTGCATCACCAGAGGTGGATTTCCAGACTTCCCCGAGGCTGCCCTGAGTCTCCAGCCAAGCTGAGGCCCGTAGCTGTCGTTGGTAAAGTGGAACCGTGACCCCTGGACACCGCACACATTAGCACGTGCATCCTCTTCTGGGTCTCCCACGAAGTCGTGCTTTGGGCTCCGAGTAGCCCCAGCCTCCAGCACCAACTGCACCGAAGATCACTGGCCTCTACTCCACGAGTATCCTGTGAGCCAGCTCCACGTGCACCGTCTCGAGGCTCCTTCGCGGTCGCTAGCCCGTTGGATAGTAGCCCTTCACGAAGGCCAATCTTTTTCTACTTGGGCTCCCTGGTTGCTCCAGGCTTGCCCTCACTTACCCTTGCTGGGTGAGTTCCTCAGACCTTGCTGGTCTGCACCATCGTCAATCTTCATCTTCATCGAGACTTGCCGTTGCCAAGGCCTGTTGGGTCCAATCCGGTCGCCGACACCTCAGCACTCGACAAACATCGTGTACCAGCCCGAATCCTGCTCCTGGTCGCCGACAACGCCTCCTGGACCTCGTGGCTGAAGAATCAAGATGACCATCAACCTACCTGAAGCACTCGACATCGGTGGGCATCTGCTCATCGCCTTCCTGGTCACTGGCTAGTGACCCAGACTCTGTCCCCTCTGCTTTCAGGTTCTTCAGATCTCCGATCCACCCTTGGATCCACTCGGACACTTTTCACTTGGTCGCCAGCAGCACTTTGCAGCAGATCGCCATTCAAATCGACGACGAAACCCGACCCTGAAAGGCACCTATGCACCCGGCTTCCCTGGGTGAGGTAACAAGAGTACTCCGGTGCTCCCGTGGGTAGAGACTCTAGAACGACCTAGTTCTCAAAGGGTTTGCTCCAAGTCCTTCTTTAAGTGTCCCTTTTCTTTAAATTCCAAACCGCGACTTTCTCCATAGAAGTTAACGGCGATTCGCGGCTGTGTTACTACACTGCACGCGTCCCCCGTGGGTCCCCTGTGTCACTACCTTGGGTGGTTCCTTGTGGTCCAAGCACTTCTACAGGCTCTAGGCCTAGTGTCTAGCTCAGTCGTGGTTCTTATACCACTTTATTGGTATATGGTTTGGTACGCCCCTAGGGCCCAAACGTGTATTTGTGCTATTACTGAGTTTAAATAACTTATAACTTATGTACTTCGAACTCCAGCCTCATAAAGAGACTAGAGGGTGTGTTTAGTAATAAATACATATATTTTGAATATATACCTGGTGTGGTGCTCTTTCATTTGGTCACTCAAGAGATTATAGACTGGTAAAACAAGCTGCTTTACATTCCTTCAAGACTTAGCCTGAAGGCTGCTCTCCATAGCTACCACTAGGATAGCTTTCAATAAAGGTTGTCTTTAACCTATCTCCAATAAGGGGTTGTTTGGACTGGTGCAAGGTGCCCACTATAATTAGTGGACAGCATATGCCAGGCCAACTTCTCACATTGGTGTGCAGCGTGTGGGATTCCAGCTTGCTATTGTTTTACCAGATAATCTCAATTGAATTGATCAACTGAAAACCACTAAAGGTACCTAAGGTACATATAAATTAAGCTTAGTATACAGTAAGTTCTACTGAACTTAGAGTTGTGTGTTAAGGGATAGCACACCCTTTCTACAACTCAAGAGAGTTTAGTAGGCCACACTAGAGTAGGTAGTGCATACACCACACCTCACTAGTGATGTCTTCAAAGCCAGGACCCAGAGAGTCCTTGCCAGAAGCCACTGGGCTTCTTCCCTCCAAGTATGATACACTCCCATTCTTGGAATTGAGAGCAATATGCAATGTGAGGAAACTGAAGACAGGCCAAAGTCCCACCACCCAACATCTGAGAGAGATGTTAAGGGCTGATGATCTCAACAGGCCCTTAGGGACTGAAGGGGTAGGTGCAGAGGGTGGGGCAGAAGATGAGGATGGGGCCAGGGGTAGCAACACCCCCAACCCCCCCTCTGGAACTGACCAGGAGGGTGACAATGACCCTGACCTGGAAAACCCAATCCCTCCTGTGGAAGAGGAAGAGGAGGATCAGAATGACCTCCACTTTGTCCCCCCAGGAAGGATTATGAGTGTGCCTAGAAGGTCTAGGTCTCCTTCTCAGGAGTCCAACCACTCTGACACCTCAATAGGGACCTCTGTCTCCTCCCATAGGAGGGAATCCTCTCATGAGAGGAGAAAGAGACTGATTCAGTATGAGCAAGCTCAGCTTGAACTCAGAAAACAGCAATTGGCTATAGACAGGGAGTCCCTAGATCTCTATAGAGAGAGACAAAAGTTGGGACTAGAGTCCCATGGTGGCAGCAATTTCCCCAAAGATAGGGAAAGGTCTTATGACCATAGAAACCTGAGCAAGATTGTCCCTCCCTACCAGAGTGGGGATGACATCCACAAATGGATAACTGCTCTAGAGAGGGCCTGTAAAGTACAGAGGGTCCCTCAGGGGCAGTGGGCAGCAATCTTGTGGCTCTCCTTTGCAGACAAAGGTAGAGATAAGCTCCTCACTGTTAGAGAGGAGGATGCTGACAATTACAAAGTCTTGAAGAGTGCTCTGATAGATGGGTTTGGCCTAACCACTGAACAGTATAGGTTGAAGTTCAGAGACACCCAAAAGGCTCAGACTCAAGACTGGGTTGATTTTGTAGATTGTGCTACTAAGGCTCTGGAAGGTTGGATACATGGCAACAAGGTGCATGACTTTTTAGGATTGTACAATTTGATTATGAGGGAGCAGATCCTTAATAATTGTCAAAACCAGTTTTTACACGAGTACCTGGTGGACTCTGATCTGACCTCTCCCCAAGAATTGGGAAAGAAGGGAGACAAATGGGTCAGAACCAGAGTAAAGACTAAGAATCAGGGTGGTGACCAGAAGAAAGATTCTACCAAGTCCCAAGAGAAAGGTGGGGATAAATCTAAGGATAAATCCACTACAGGGCCCCAAAAGTCCTCTTCTGGGGGTGGGTCCCAAACTCCTTCCTCTCCTGAAAAGAAACCCTATTGCCATGTCTGTAAAAAGCCTAGACACAGGAAAACTGATCCCAGTTGCCCCAGGATTGGCAATAAAGAAAATGTTCCTCCAACAACTACTACCACCCCTCCTGGTACTACCAGTAGTAATCCTCCAGTTGGGAGTAGTGTACCCAAAAAGTTAGGTGCTTTTGCAAGAGGAGCAGAGGTGGGCCCTAGTTCAGACAGGACCCCCTCAACAGACTCCTCTGACTCTGATGGTGGTGTAGGATTTGCCACCTTTACCATGGGTCCCAATGCATTGGGCAGGTACAGACTGGAGCCAATAATTAATGGTCAGAAAGCTGTGGCCTTTAGGGACACAGGGGCTAGTGTCACCATGGTGGCAGGGAACCTAGTCCCCCTCACCAGCTTTTACCTGAGTTTAAATACCAGGTGACCAACATTGATGGTGTCAGAACAGATCACCCCATGGCCATAGTCAATCTCAGCTGGGAAGGGGTCACAGGCCCAAAAGAGTGGCAGTGTCCCCAACCTTGCCTGTAGATTGCCTGATGGGCAATGATCTGGAAATTTCAGCCTGGGCTGAAGTTGAACACCAAACCCATCTGAGAATGCTGGGCGTCCCTGTAAAAGTTAGTGGGGCTGTGATGGCCACAGCCCCAGCTCCAGCCCAGGGAAATTTTGGAGATGTGGAGCCTGGAAGAATGGCCCACTCTCCCCCAAAAGAGAGCACAAGGGTTGAAGAAAAGTCTTCTTCCCTCCAGACAGTAGGTAAGGGTCAGCCTCCTCAGGGAACTGACCCTACCCCTAGTGAAGGAACTGCCCCAGAGGTAGTCAGGCCTGGCCTGGCCACACCCCTGATGGCAGAGGACCCTTCCAAGGTGGTACCCAGTCTGGAGCAGGTAACCTGCCCCTCTCTACCCTGCCTCAGTCAGCCCAGGGCTGCAGAGGTCAGGAGGTCAGTGGACCCCCAGGGCCCCCTGTCCAGAGGAACCCCCATCAGCAGATTAGGGGCACCCAGGCTAGTAGCCCTAGCCAGGTGAAAATTCCTCAACACACTGAGGGATCCCCCATACCTTTGTGTAGGGACCTCCCCCAGAAGGACTCTGTTAGGCAAGGGCAAACCTGGGACCAAAAGGTTCCAAACCTGCCATGTCCCTCCAGTGGTCCATCCAAAGGGACCCAACCCCCAGCTGTAGGCAGCCAAAGGTTGACCCTTAGAGCACAGTACAACTCAGTCATGGAAAGACAGGCATACATGGTGACCAGTGATCTGAGGAAGCTGAGACCAACCTTCCTAGGGCCTCCCTTCCCTTCTCAGACACCTCACCAGCCTTGTACTTTACCAAAGCACACCGCAGGTAGTAATTCCCCATGGTGGAGACCCTCTCATACCCTTAGGGTGAGGGATTGCTTAGTGGACCATAAGATAGGGGGCAACCATGCTAGTGCAGGTGCTTCCTTATATGGCCACTTAGTCGATAAAGGCTCAACTGGCCAAGGTTAGCCTTATCTCCTTTCGTTTGGGGGGGGGGGCTATGTAGGAAGGTGGAATCTGACTATATGGTTGCCCCCACTTTTTTCCTGGTGTTTTGCTGGTTTATGACTTAGTTGGACTGGGATCCTGCTATTCAGGGCCCCAGTCTATCTGCTTCCTCTATAAAATGGTTTCCATGTGCCTTAGGCACATCTCTGATTGGAGTCTGGAGTGCCCTTATAAGTCCCTAGTATGTGGTATACTATGTACCCAGGGCATAGGTACCTCAGAGGCCTACCAGGGGCTGCAGCATGTATTGTGCCACCCCTGGAAGGCCATCCAAACTGACACCACAGGTCTGCTACTGCAGCCTGGGTAAGGTGGTGCATGCACCCCTTACTGTGATATAGGTTACCTATATCACTATATACATACACACATATAAACCTATAAGTCACTCCTATGGCAGGCCTTATCAATCCTGAAGGCAGAGTGCGTGGTTCCTATGTGAGAAGGTGCCCCTGCATGAGCAGGGCCCCTCTGCAGTGTTCGGAGACCCTTCTCTGATGCTGTTTGTAGTGCAGCCTGACCATATACTCTTAAGCGCATTATAACCTCGCGTTAAATGCTAACTTTGGGATGGCTGCACGGAAACATGTTGTGTTTGGTGTCAAACATCTTGGAATACTACCCCCCCGCCAGTTCTGGCGGCGGGGGTAGCAGTCCACCCTTCTAGAGGGAAAGACATGTACACACCGGTATGCCCGGTACTGACTTTCCAAGCCCTGGCATCACAAAATGGATGCCGCTGCCACAGACACGAGTCTGGCCTCCTGCTGCTGACCGAAACTCCGGCAGGGGAGGCCTGGACAATAGGTTTCCTGTCCCAGGGAGGTGTGACCACCTCCACAGACAGGATAATGTGTATTGGGGCTGGGCGGGAGCACTCTCTGGTGCTTTGAAGTCCTGCACTGGGGGCACATTTGGTGTCCCTGTGCATACCCCAGTTCAAACCGGCTCAGGGGCTTCCAGCCCCTGCTCTGGCACGAAACTGGACAAAGGGAAAGGGGTGTAACCACCCCTCTGCCCTGACCCTCCCATAGGTGGGGCCACAGAGTATGTCCAACCCCCTACCTTAGTATAAGTATGGGACCCCAGTCCTTAGGACTTTAGATTATCCCTGGACGAAACTCTGACACAGAATCCTGGACCTTCAACGCTCTACTTAAAGATTAGAGGACAGAAGAATCTCCCTTGGGGTCAAGGAGTGACTCCCCTGCTTGGCAGGCACCAAAGAAGCAATTGTCCTGTCTGCATCGCTGAAGCTCCCGTCGGACGCCGAAGTCTTTGCATCACCAGAGGTAGATTTCCAGACTTCCCCGAGGCTGCCCTGAGTCCCCAGCCAAGCTGAGGCCCGTAGCTGTCGTGGGTAACGTGGAACCGTGACCCCTGGACACCGCATGCATTTGCACGTGCATCCTCTTCTGGGTCTCCCACGAAGTCGTGCTTTGGGCTCCGAGTAGCCCCAGCCTCCAGCACCAACTGCACCGAAGATCACTGGCCTCCACTCCACGAGTGTCCTGTGAGCCAGCTCCACGTGCACCGTCTTGAGGCTCCTTCGCAGTCGCTAGCCCGTTGGCTAGTAGCCCTTCACGAAGGCCAATCTTTTTCTACTTGGGCTCCCTGGTTGCTCCAGGCTTGCCCTCACTTACCCTTGCTGGGTGAGTCCTCAGACCTTGCTGGTCTGCACCATCATCAATCTTCATCTTCATTGAGACTTGCCGATGCCAAGGCCTGTTGGGTCCAATCCGGTCGCCGACTCCTCAGCACTCGACAGACATCGTGTACCAGCCCGAATCCTGCTCCTGGTCGCCGACAACGCCTCCTGGACCTCGTGGCTGAAGAGTCAAGACGACCGTCAACCTACCTGAAGCACTCGACATCGGTGGGCATCTGCTCATCGCCTTCCTGGTCACTGGCTAGTGACCCAGACACTGTCCCCTCTGCTTTCAGGTTCTTCAGATCTCCGATCCACCCTTGGATCCACCCGGACACTTTTCACTTGGTCGCCAGCAGCACTTTGCAGCAGATCGCCATTCAAATCGACGACGAAAACCGACCCCGAAAGGCACCTATGCACCCGGCTTCCCTGGGTGAGGTAACAAGAGTACTCCGGTGCTCCCGTGGGTAGAGACTCTAGAACGACCTAGTTCTCAAAGGGTTTGCTCCAAGTCCTTCTTTAAGTGTCCCTTTTCTTTAAATTCCAAACCGCGACTTTCTCCATAGAAGTTAACGGCGATTCGCGGCTGTGTTACTACACTGCACGCGTCCCCCGTGGGTCCCCTGTGTCACTACCTTGGGTGGTTCCTTGTGGTCCAAGCACTTCTACAGGCTCTAGGCCTAGTGTCTAGCTCAGTCGTGGTTCTTATACCACTTTATTGGTATATGGTTTGGTACGCCCCTAGGGCCCAAACGTGTATTTGTGCTATTACTGTGTTTAAATAACTTATAACTTATGTACTTCGAACTCCAGCCTCATAAAGAGACTAGAGGGGTGTGTTTAGTAATAAATACATATATTTTGAATATATACCTGGTGTGGTGCTCTTTCATTTGGTCACTCAAGAGATTATAGACTGGTAAAACAAGCTGCTTTACATTCCTTCAAGACTTAGCCTGAAGGCTGCTCTCCATAGCTACCACTAGGATAGCTTTCAATAAAGGTTGTCTTTAACCTATCTCCAATAAGGGGTTGTTTGGACTGGTGCAAGGTGCCCACTATAATTAGTGGACAGCATATGCCAGGCCAACTTCTCACAACCACCTCCCAGACAGGCTTTAGTGTATTGGGGCTGGGTGGGTGCACTCTCAGAGTGCTTTGAAGTCTGCACTGGGGGCACATTTGGTGTCCCTGTGCATAGTCCAGCTCAAACCGGTTGCAGGGGCACACAGCCCCTGCTCTGGCACGAAACTGGACAAAGGAAATGGGTGTAGCCACCCCTCTTTCCTGACCCTCCCATAGGTGGGTCCCCAGAGTTTGTCCCACCCCTTCCTTGGGTATAAAGTAGGAAACCCTGACTACAGGACTTTAGATTACACCTGGACTAAACTCTGATACCAGAAACCAAGTACTTCGATGATCTACACTACGCTGGATGACTGAAGAATCTCCCTTGGAGTAAAGGAGTTACTCCCCTGCAAGGCAGGCACCTTTAACGCAACTGACCAGTTGGCATCTCTGAGCTCCGACAAACTCCGAAGAAGATTGCCACATAGGAGGTGGGTTTTCCGAGGTCTCTGAGGTCGATCTGTGCCCACAGCAAGTCTGAGGCCCGTATCCCTCGCGGAGACCGTGCAACCCGAACCCCTGGACACCGCAACCATTTGCAGAAGCATCAGCTTTCCGGACACTCCTGAGGCTGAGCTTTGGGTTACTTGTAGCCCTGATCCCGAGCAGTAATTGCACCGAAGATTGCAGGCCTACACTCAACGAGTGTTCCGTGGGCCACCATTTTGTGATTCCCCTTGAGGTCCCTTTGCGATCCCTGGTCCGTTGACCTGTGGGTCCCCAAGAAGGCAACTCTAACTTTTATTGGGCTTTCCTGGTTGCTCCAGATGTGCCCTGACTCTCCATTGCTTGGGGAGTCCCCAGGACCTTGCTGATCTGCACAGAAGCATCTTTTCTCTTCCTGCGTGGGTTGCTGTTGCCAAGGCTTGTTGTGGTCAATCCGATCACCGACACCCCAGCACTCGACATCCTTTGTGGGACAGCTCGAATCCGGCTCCTGGTTGTCACCGACATCTCCAGGACCCCGTGGCTGCACAGTCAAGCTTCACCTCTTCGCACCTGAAGCACCCAACATCGGTGGGCATTCGATTGCTCCGCTCCTGGTCACTGGCTAGTGACCCAGACTCTGTCCCCTCTGCTTTCAGGTTCTTCACACCTTCGATCTAGGCTTGGATCACACCGGACACTTTTCTCCTTCACGGCAGCAGCACTTTGCAGGAGATCGCCATTGAAAACGACGACGATTCCCGACACCTTTTGACACCTATGCACCCGGCTTCCCTGGGTGAGGTAACTCGAGTACTCCGGTGCTCCCGTGGGTGTTGGCCCTAGAAACCCTTAAGTCTAAAGGGGTTTGCTCAAACTCCTCTCCTAAGTGTCCTTTACCTTTAAAATTCCAACCGCGACTTTCCGCATTGAATCCTACGGCGCTCGCGGCTGTGTTCTCACACTGCACACGTCCCCCGTGGGTCTCCTGTGTCACTACCTTGGGTGGTTCCTTGGGGTCCCAGCGATTCTACGTGCTCTAGGCACTGTGTCTAGTCAAGTCGTGGTTCTTATACCACTTTCTTAGTATATGGTTTGGTCTCCCCTGGAGCCCACTGTGTATTGTGCTATTTATTGTTGTTTTAATACTGTTATAGTGTGTATCTTGAACTCTAATCTCATAAAGAGATTAGTAGTTAGTGTTTAGAAATAAATACATATATTTTATATATATCTTGTGTGGTTCTCCTTTCATTTAGTTATTCAAGAGGTTATAATCTGGTAAACCAAGCTGCTTTACACTCCTTCAAGACTTAGCCTGAAGGCTGCTCTCCATAGCTACCACTAGGATAGCTTTCAATAAAGGTTGTCTTTAAACCTATCATCAATAAAGGTCGTTTGGACTGGTGCAAGGTGCCCACTATAACTAGTGGACAGCATATACCAGGCCAACTTCTCACATTGGTGTGCAGCGGTTGGATTCAAGCTTGCTATTGCTTTACCAGATAATCTCTTTGATGTGACTAACTGAAAACCACTATAGGTACATATAAATGAAGTTTAGAATACAGTAAGTTCTACTGAACTTAGAGTTGTGTGTCAAGGGCTTAGCACACCCTTTCTACAACTCAAGAGAGTTTCAGTTCCCCCTAGAGTAGGTAGGTGCATACACCACACCACACTAGAATGTCTGCAAGGCCTGAAATAAGTAACTCCTTGCCCAATAGGTATGACAATTAACCCTGAGCATAATACTTCGACGTAGCTTAGCAGCAGTATAATAAACACCTACAAATGCTTTGATAAAGCAATTTTCTATGCTAAAATGCACATAACCAAGTCACAATAGTGAACTTTGACAATAAAATATCAAGCAATGAGAGAGGTGAGGATTATGGGGTCCCCCCTAACCTAGGGGGAGGACCAAGCAGATGCCTGGAACACAAAAAGCATATCATGTGAACGATTCAGTGGTGGTCCCTTTCTCCTAGGACCACCCCAAGCACAGTTATGGGCAAAAATACAATCCCAACCAAAGGCCCTGCAAAGCATTATGGGACGAGATTAGCAGTGGGCAGTGAATATTATAGTGTCCAATATCAAAATAATTCTACAAAGAGCTGCAGTTCAACTAGTCGTTACTAGATGTCCCTCACGAGTCAAATGCAAAAGCATTGAAATTATTAATACATCAAGCTGCAGTTCCACTAGTTGTTACTAGATGTCCCTCACGAGTCAAATGCAAAAGCATTGAAACCCTTTCATGAAGCTTTTGCATTTGACTCGTGAGGGACATCTAGTAACGACTAGTGGAACTGCAGCTCTTTGTAGAATTATTTTGATATTGGATACTATAATATTCACTGCCCACTGCTAATCTCGTCCCATAATGCTTTGCAGGGCCTTTGGTTGGGATTGTATTTTTGCCAATAACTGTGCTTGGGGTGGTCCTAAGAGGATGGGACCACCACTGAATCGTTCAAAAGATGTGCTTTTTGTTTTCAAGGCATCTGCTTGGTTCTCTCCCTAGGTTAGGGAGGATCCCAAAATCATCACCTCTCTCACTGCTTGTCAATTTATCGTTTTCATTTTTGTGACACAGCTACGCAATTTGTATATCCTATGTGTAGTTCAAAATGTACTTAACGTAGTGCTTCTACACAAACTACGGCTTAGTTCTTACACCACTTTCTTAGTATATGGTTTTGTTTGCTTCTAGAACCTACTGTGTATTGTGCTATTTATTATCATATTAATACTGAGATATTGTGTATCTTGAATAACCCTGGGCGTAGCTACGCAAAGTACAGTTTGAACTACACATAGCTGTGTGCTTGACTGTACAATAATTGCCCAAGGCATTTTGCACAGTGCAAGTTAAGATAAAATAAAATAAATATCTCTGACTTTATATGCTAAAAATGCATATAGTTATTTCACAAAAGTGAAAACAATAAATTCACAAGCAGTGAGAGAGGTGATGATTTTGGGATCCTCCCTAACTAAGGGAGAGAACCAAGCAGATGCCTTGAAAACAAAAAGCACATATTTTGAATGATTCGGTGGTGTCCCATCCTCTTAGGAGCACCCCAAGCACAGTTATTGGCAAAAATACAATCCCAACCAAAGGCCCTGCAAAGCATTATGGGACGAGATTAGCAGTGGGCAGTGAATATTATAGTATCCAATATCAAAATAATTCTACAAAGAGCTGCAGTTCCACTAGTCGTTACTAGATGTCCCTCACGAGTCAAATGCAAAAGCTTCATGAAAGGGTTTTCAATGCTTTTGCATTTGACTCGTGAGTTACATCTAGTAACGACTAGTGGAACTGCAGCTTGATGTATTAATAATTTCAATGCTTTTGCATTTGACTCGTGAGGGACATCTAGTAACGACTAGTTGAACTGCAGCTCTTTGTAGAATTATTTTGATATTGGACACTATAATATTCACTGCCCACTGCTAATCTCGTCCCATAATGCTTTGCAGGGCCTTTGGTTGGGATTGTATTTTTGCCCATAACTGTGCTTGGGGTGGTCCTAGGAGGAAGGGACCACCACTGAATTGTTCACATGATATGCTTTTTGTGTTCAAGGCATCTGCTTGGTCCTCCCCTAGGTTAGGGGGACACCAAAATCATCACCTCTCTCATTGCTTGCTATTTTATTGTTAAAGTTCACTTTTGTGAATTGGTTATATGCTTTTTAGCATAGAAAATTGCTTTATCAAAACATCTGAAGGTGTTTTTTTTGTTGCTGCTACGTTACGTCAATTAGCACTGTTTTTCACTCTGCTACGTGCAATTTGCGTAGCGTAGTAGCACAAACTTTGCATGCTCCATGAGCGTAGCAAAGTATTATGCCCAGGGTTAATCTTGAACTCTAATCTCATAAAGAGATTAGTAGTTAGTGTTTAGAAATAAATAAATATATATTATATATATATTTTGTGTGGTTCTCCTTTCATTTAGTTATTCAAGAGGTTATAATCTGGTAAACCAAGCTGCTTTACATTCCTTCAAGACTTAGCCTGACGGCTGCTCTCCATAGCTACCACTAGGATAGCTTTCAATAAAGGTTGTCTTTAAACCTAACATCAATAATCGTCGTTTGGACTGGTGCAAGGTGTCTACTATAACTAGTGGACAGCATATACCAGGCCAACTTCTCACACTCCCTCTCCCTCTCCCAATCGTTCCTCTTCCTGTGCCCGCCCATCCGCGCATCTAGACCGCGCACTGCCTTAACCACACATATGCTCAGTGGTTAAGGCAAGCGTGATTCCACTTGCGGGGAAACGGCACACGTGGCTCAGCCCGTGGTGTAAAGGCCATTTCCCCACAATATTTGGTTGCCTAGATTTTGGGCAAAATATTTCGGTATCACGATATTCCTATCCATGATATTGTGACCTATAACCTGTTTCTGTCCACACTGCATTTCTTTTTCACTTCCTTTAGGAAGTGCTGCTTAGTGACTCTAAAAGCTGCTGCTGTGCAGGAAGCCACACCCCCTTTCAACAAACAACACACCTGCATCAATGTATCTACACTGTCTGCATGCAGACAGTTCTTCCAGTGCACATCCATCCTGAGGCATGCAGAGCTGGCCATCCACTCATGTCCTGCGAAGCCCATAAAACTACCAGTCAGAGATGCCTTAACATGAGAACCCCTAGACAGCTCTGCTGAAGGTCCTCCACCTTGGACCCTGCAGCGCTCAGCATATTGACACCTATACTGAGCCCAGCAGAGCTCTGCCACGCCACTGATCCTCAATCCACCACGTTTGCTAATGCACCTCAACGTTCAGCCCCTGCTCTGCCAATGCGCCTCAACCTTCAGCCCATGCTCTGCCGATGCACCTCCACCTTCAGCCCCTGCCCTGCCAATGCACCTCCACCTTCAGCCTCCGCTCTGCCAATGCACCTCCACCTTCAGCCCCTGCTCTGCCAA
The DNA here is from genome assembly GCA_963921515.1 of Calotriton arnoldi. NCBI lineage: Eukaryota > Metazoa > Chordata > Amphibia > Caudata > Salamandridae > Calotriton > Calotriton arnoldi. The sequence goes on along the minus strand of CAWUFW010001096.1, from coordinate 2,378,714 downwards.
TGCACCTCCACCTTCAGCCCATGCTCTGCCGATGCACCTCCACCTTCAGCCCCTGCTCTGCCAATGCACCTCAACCTTCAGCCCCCGCTCTGCTGATGCACCTCCACCTTCAGCCCCGGCTCTGCCAATGCACCTCAACCTTCAGCCCATGCTCTGCCGATGCACCTCCACCTTCAGCCCCTGCTCTGCCGATGCACCTCCACCTTCAGCCCTTGCTCTACGGATGCACCTCCACCTTCAGCCCATGCTCTGCCAATGCACCTCAACCTTCAGCCCCGCTCTGCTGATGCACCTCCACCTTCAGCCCCCGCTCTGCTGATGCACCTCTACCTTCAGCCCCTGCTCTGCCGATGCACCTCAACCTTCAGCCCCCGCTCTGCCGATGCACCTCAACCTTCAGCCCCGCTCTGCCAATGCACCTCAACCTTCAGCCCGTGCTCTGCCAATGCACCTCAACCTTCAGCCTGTGCTCTGCCAATGCACCTCCACCTTCAGCCCCTGCTCTGCCGATGCACCTCCACCTTCAGCCCATGCTCTGCCGATGCACCTCCACCTTCAGCCCCTGCTCTGCTGATGCACCTCCACCTTCAGCCCCTGCTCTGCCGATGCACCTCAACCTTCAGCCCCCGCTCTGCTGATGCACCTCCACCTTCAGCCCTTGCTCTGCCAATGCACCTCAACCTTCAGCCCCGCTCTGCTGATGCACCTCCACCTTCAGCCCCTGCTCTGCCAATGCACCTCAACCTTCAGCCCCCGCTCTACAGATGCACCTCTACCTTCAGCCCTTGCTCTGCGATGCACCTCAACCTTCAGCCCTGCTCTGCTGATGCACCTCAACCTTCAGCCCGTGCTCTGCCAATTCACCTCCACCTTCATCCCCTGCTCTGCCGATGCACCTCCATCTTCAGTCCCTGCTCTGCCGATGCACCTCAACCTTCAGCCCTTGCTCTGCCAATGCACCTCAACCTTCAGCCCCCTGCTCTGCCGTTGCACCTCAACCTTCAGCCCCCGCTCTGCTGATGCACCTCCACCTTCAGCCCGTGCTCTACCGATGCACCTCCACCTTCCGCCCCCGCTCTGCTGATGCACCTCAACCTTTAGCCCGTGCTCTGACAATGCACCTCAACCTTCAGCCCCTCCTCTGCCGATGCACCTCCACCTTCAGCCCGTGCTCTACCGATGCACCTCCACCTTCAGCCCATGCTCTGCCGATGCACCTCCACCTTCAGCCCCTGCTCTGCTGATGCACCTCCACCTTCAGCCCCTGCTCTGCCGATGCACCTCAACCTTCAGCCCCCGCTCTGCTGATGCACCTCCACCTTCAGCCCTTGCTCTGCCAATGCACCTCAACCTTCAGCCCCGCTCTGCTGATGCACCTCCACCTTCAGCCCCTGCTCTGCCAATGCACCTCCACCTTCAGCCCATGCTCTGCCGATGCACCTCAACCTTCAGCCCCCGCTCTACAGATGCACCTCTACCTTCAGCCCTTGCTCTGCCGATGCACCTCAACCTTCAGCCCTGCTCTGCTGATGCACCTCAACCTTCAGCCCGTGCTCTGCCAATTCACCTCCACCTTCAGCCCCTGCTCTGCTGATGCACCTCCACCTTCAGCCCCTGCTCTGCTGATGCACCTCAACCTTCAGCCCTTGCTCTGCTGATGCACCTCACCCTTCAGCCCCTGCTCTGCCGATGCACCTCCACCTTCAGCCCATGCTCTGCCGATGCACCTCCACCTTCAGCCCCCGCTCTGCTGATGCACCTCCACCTTCAGCCCCCGCTCTGCTGATGCACCTCCACCTTCAGCCCCTGCTCTGCTGATGCACCTCCACCTTCAGCCCCTGCTCTGCCGATGCACCTCCACCTTCAGTCCCTGCTCTGCCAATGCACCTCAACCTTCAGCCCCGCTCTGCTGATGCACCTCCACCTTCAGCCCCTGCTCTGCCGATGAACCTCCACCTTCAGCCTCTGCGCTGCCGATGCACCTCCACCTTCAGCCCTTGCTCTGCCGATGCACCTCCACCTTCAGTCCCTGCGCTGCCGATGCACCTCCACCTTCAGCCCTTGCTCTGCTGATGCACCTCCACCTTCAGCCTCTGCGCTGCCGATGCACCTCCACCTTCAGCCCCCGCTCTGCCGATGCACCTCAACCTTCAGCCCTGCTCTGCTGATGCACCTCCACCTTCAGCCCCTGCTCTGCCGATGCACCTCCACCTTCAGCCCATGCTGTGCCAATGCACCTCAACCTTCAGCCCCGCTCTGCCGATGCACCTCCACCTTCAGCCCCTGCTCTGCTGATGCACCTCCACCTTCAGTCCCTGCTCTGCCAATACACCTCAACCTTCAGCCCATGCTCTGCCGATGCACCTCCACCTTCAGTCCCTGCTCTGCCAATGTACCTCCACCTTCAGCCCATGCTCTGCCAATGGACCTCAACCTTCAGCCCCGCTCTGCTGATGCACCTCCACCTTCAGCCCCCGCTCTGCTGATGCACCTCCACCTTCAGCCCCTGCTCTGCCGATGCACCTCAACCTTCAGCCCCCGCTCTGCCGATGCACCTCAACCTTCAGCCCCTGCTCTGCTGATGCACCTCCACCTTCAGCCCCCGCTCTGCTGATGCACCTCCACCTTCAGCCCCTGCTCTGCTGATGCACCTCAACCTTCAGCCCTTGCTCTGCTGATGCACCTCAACCTTCAGCCCCTGCTCTGCCGATGCACCGCCACCTTCAGCCCATGCTCTGCCGATGCACCTCCACCTTCAGCCCCCGCTCTGCTGATGCACCTCCACCTTCAGCCCCCGCTCTGCTGATGCACCTCCACCTTCAGCCCCTGCTCTGCCGATGCACCTCCACCTTCAGCCCCTGCTCTGCCAATGCACCTCCACCTTCAGTCCCTGCTCTGCCAATGCACCTCAACCTTCAGCCCCGCTCTGCTGATGCACCTCCACCTTCAGCCCCTGCTCTGCCGATGCACCTCCACCTTCAGCCTCTGCGCTGCCGATGCACCTCCACCTTCAGCCCTTGCTCTGCCGATGCACCTCCACCTTCAGTCCCTGCGCTGCCGATGCACCTCCACCTTCAGCCCTTGCTCTGCTGATGCACCTCCACCTTCAGCCTCTGCGCTGCCGATGCACCTCCACCTTCAGCCCCCGCTCTGCCGATGCACCTCAACCTTCAGCCCTGCTCTGCTGATGCACCTCCACCTTCAGCCCCTGCTCTGCCGATGCACCTCCACCTTCAGCCCATGCTGTGCCAATGCACCTCAACCTTCAGCCCCGCTCTGCCGATGCACCTCCACCTTCAGCCCCTGCTCTGCTGATGCACCTCCACCTTCAGTCCCTGCTCTGCCAATGCACCTCAACCTTCAGCCCATGCTCTTCCGATGCACCTCCACCTTCAGTCCCTGCTCTGCCAATGTACCTCCACCTTCAGCCCATGCTCTGCCAATGGACCTCAACCTTCAGCCCCGCTCTGCTGATGCACCTTCACCTTCAGCCCCCGCTCTGCTGATGCACCTCCACCTTCAGCCCCTGCTCTGCCGATGCACCTCAACCTTCAGCCCCCGCTCTGCCGATGCACCTCAACCTTCAGCCCCTGCTCTGCTGATGCACCTCCACCTTCAGCCCACGCTCTGCTGATGCACCTCCACCTTCAGCCCCTGCTCTGCTGATGCACCTCCACCTTCAGCCCCTGCTCTGCCGATGCACCTCAACCTTCGACCCCTGCTCTACCGATGCACCTCAACCTTCGACCCCTGCTCTACTGATGCACCTCAACCTTCGACCCCTGCTCTACCGATGCACCTCAACCTTCGACCCCTGCTCTGCTGATGCACCTCAACCTTCGACCCCTGCTCTACCGATGCACCTCAACCTTCGACCCCTGCTCTACCGATGCACCTCCACCTTCAACCCCATCTCTGCTGATGCACCTCAGCATTTGACCCCTGCTCTACTGATGCACCTCCACCGTCAACCCCTGCTCTGCTGATGCACCTCAACCTTCGACCCCTGCTCTACCGATGCACCTCCACCTTCAGCCCCTGCTATGTGGATGCACCTCCACCTTCAGCCCCCGCTCTGCCGATGCACCTCCACCTTCAGCCCCTGCTCTGCGGATGCACCTCCACCTTTCAGCCCCTGCTCTGCGGATGCAACTCCACTTTCAGTCCCTGCTCTGCCAATGCACCTCCACCTTCAGCCCCTGCTCTGCGGATGCACCTCCACCTTCAGTCCCTGCTCAGCCAATGCACCTCCACCTTCAACCCCTGCTCTGCGGATGCACGTCCACCTTCAGTCCCTGCTCAGCCAATGCACCTCCACCTGCAGCCCCTGCTCTGCGGATGCACCTCCACCTTCAGTCCCTGCTCTTCCGATGCACCTCCACCTTCAGCCCTTGCTCTGCCGATGCACCTCCACCTTCAGCCTCTGCGCTGCCGAGGCACCACCACCTTACAACCACTGCTCTGCCGATGCACCTCAACCTTTGACCCCTGCTCTGCGGATGCACCTCAACCTTTGACCCCTGCTCTACTGATGCACCTCAACCGTCAACCACTGCTCTACCAATGCACCTATATCTAAGATCACATACTGTATTTAGAGACACTTACTGGGTGAGACCAGTATGATATTATCACGGGTAATTTATTTCAGTTTTTATGTAGAGTGTCCCTCTCACCACATAAGATGCACCTTTATAAATACAACAACGATTGCCATTTGTTGAATATATACCTATACGAAAGAAACAAATACGTAACAGTGTATTAGATCCTGAACCCAGCACACTCACGCTGCTCGCTTACCAGCTTGTGGCAGCAGTGCAGGCAGCACAGTACTTCTTGGAGTGATGAGTCAGCAGTGCAGGCAGCACAGTACTTCTTGGAGTGATGAGTCAGCAGTGCAGGCAGCACAGTACTTCTTGGAGTGATGAGTCAGCAGTGCAGACAGCACAGTACTTCTTATTGAGATGTGACAGCACTCAGCAGTGCAAGCAGTGCTGTCTCTCTCTCCAGCATGGCCGACCTCTCCTCTCAGCCCCTAATACCTTTACAGACAGGCCCTGGTCTATTCCACTGATTCTGCCTGTGAACTTCAGAAACTCATCTGGGCTGTCAGGATTTAAGTATCTGCCAAAAGGCTGATGCTGTGAATGTGATACTGAATCCAGGCTGCAACGAATAACAGTTCTCAGTCAGCAACGCCTGCTCTACACTCAGGGGCAGATTTACGTTCCATGGCGCATCCCTGCAAATCAGCAGGGATGCGCCAGGGAAGATGCGTGACTCAAGTTTACCCTTGCGCCACCACAGATGCGCCGCATTTACAATGCGGCGCATCATGGCGCAAGGATAAACAGATGCGTGACGCATCTGTCGGCGGAAGGGTGGCGCAGTACTGGAGTCGTGTCGCAAGTGCGACGTAACTCCAGTACTGCTCAGGGGTGCCCTATACCTAACATGCTGCGTCACTCCTTACGCCTGCTTGAAGCAGGCGTAAGGATTTGACGCAGCAGGGACGTAAAAGTGACTCCGTGAAATCTTGTAGATTTCACTGCATCACTTTTACAGGGCTTCCTTGCGCAGGAACGCCCGCCCCCCTGCGCCGGCACGCCCACATGAAACCTGACGCAGGTTTCATGTGGCGCAGGGCTTTACAACGTGATGCATCTCCCTAGATGCGTCCATTGTAAATCCCCCGCAGCATGGCGCATGATTTGCGCCGCCGCTGCGTCACAAAAGTGACGCAACGGCGGCGCAAAAGTGGCGTAAGAGGCTTGTAAATCTGCCCCACAGTGTCTGATACACAAATCTGTTAAATAAATCCCCTTTTAGCCCAGGAACTGTTTGATTTTGTATTCTGTGTAGGTCCCATACAAATTCGCTCTGTGAAAAGACAAAATATTAACCAAAAATCCTGTATGCCAGTCCACCTTTGTGAATAGTCTTTTTTTTCCAACCGTAGTCGGTAGGCCCTTTTGCCTTGCGCTGTTTTTTTTATGTCTCGCCTGAGCGGCACGTGCTGTGGCTTGCAAGACATTTTGTTGACTTACAGAGAGCTTAGAGGTGGTTGGCTCCATCCTCATTCTCATTTCCCTGCTTCTCTTTGGTCAGGGCATGTCGGCTTCACTTCATCTTCTTGTGTTTGTCTGTCCCCTAGAGCATGGCCCAAGTACTGCTTCCATGTCCAGTGCAGTTTTCTTCCACTGCTCTTGCTTTTTCTGTGGTGCTCTTTTTATTTTTCTTACTTGCAGCACTCCATAAGAGTGGATGTGTTTACAAGCTACACCCCCATCCCATTTCTCGTCATTGCTTGGCCCAGTGTTATTGCATTTCCCCATCATTGCTTGCTGCTTTGTTGTTGCTTTCCCCCGTTGCTACATTTCCCTGCCGTTGCTTGTTGTTATTTCCCGTCACTGCTTGCTCCTAGGGTGTAGTTGGTTCCCTCCCTCCTGCAGAGTAGCATACCCCCTACCCTCTCCCACAGTTGCTGGCTCTCCTGCAGCCTTGGCCCCTTCCGTTGTGGTTTGCCCTGTTGCCCCGTCCCGCCAGAAAACAAATCTGTGATGCGGCCAGCACTATTTTTCCTACTTTTAGCCAGGCTGCACAGCAGCCACACTGCAGTGCAACATGGCCAACAAACACTGACAAAGCCAATAACTCTTGTAGGCAAGAGTTACTGGCTTTACCAATTCTTGTTTATACATACAGTAAAACTCTCTAGCGTTAACTCTGTCTTCTGTCTCATACAGTGGTAGATGCTCCAGCCTTGCTCTATCTTCTGACTCCAAGCATTAGTAGTTTCTTTAATCTTGCTCTTTCTTCTCTCTCCAGCACTGCTAGATTCTCTAACCCTGTAGTGTATTCTCTCTCCATACAGCAGTGATTCTCTAAACTTGTGAGTTCTCCTCTCACCGTTCGGTGGTACATTCTTTACCCCTCCACTGTTACTGTCTTCTCTCTCTATACAGAGGTAGATTATCTAGCATTACTGTGCCTTTTCTCGCCATAGAGTGGTATATTCTCAAGCCTTGCACTGTCTTCTCTCTAAGTAAGGTAGTAGATTCTCTAAACTTGCAGTATCTCATCTCTCCTACTGTGGCATATTCTGTAGTCTTGCGCTGTCTTCTCTCTCCATACAGTAGAATAGTCTCTAGCTTCGTGGTATCGTCTCTCTTCTTACAGTGAAATGGTCTCTAGCCTAGCAGTATCTTCTCTCTCCTTGCTTTGGTAGATTCTGTAGCCTTATGGTGTCTCCTCTTTGCAGCAGAGATTCTCTAGCCCTGTGCTGTCATCTCTCTTCATAGAGCAGTAGACTAGCCTTGCAGTGTCTCCTCTTGATATACAGCAGTAGATTAATTGAACATGCAGTGTCTTCTCTCTCGTTAAAGTGTGTTAGAAATGGGGGGGCCTATTAGCAATAACCAGCGATAATTATCGCTAAGCGCAGTTAGCGCTAGGATAATTATCGCCAGCTATCGCAGGTTTCTATCGCGGAGATAGCGTGCTATCAGCAACGCTTATCTCCAAAGCGATAGAAACCCTGGAGAACAGTGTGAATATCGCTTGAAAACAAGCGATATTCACACTGTGACCAGTGTTAGCTTGGCGATAGGGCGAGGGGGATTTAGCCATGTAATCCACCTCCCATTGGATTACATGGCTAAGTCAGGTCTGGACCAGGCGTTAACAAACCAGCGCTAAACGTGTTTAGTGCTGGTTCGTTAATCACCTCCCCTGCCTCGCTAATAGGCGATAGCGAGCTTAGCGACTGTTTCCAGTCGCTTTTAGGTTGGGAACGCCTACTTTGCTTGCCATTAGCGATAAATATCGCTGGCATGCAAAGCGGCACCCAACCCGGTCGCTATCGCCTAGAAGTTGTCGCTAACAGCAGTTAGCGACAGCTTGCTAATAGGGCGTTAGAATTATCGCCGCTTTAGCGGGAAAAAGTCCTGCTAAAGCGGCGATAGAGCCCTTGATAATATGCCCCGTGGTTTCTAGTTGGCAGAGGTATGCACCCTGTCCAAGCAGGAACCACAAACCTAGTCAGGGTAAGTCAGATACATTCCCTTAATCAACTGGTGCTCACCTTCTGGCAGCTTGGCACAGAGCAGTCAGGCTTAAGAGGCAATGTGCAAAGTATTTGTGCGACACTTCAAACAGCAAAACACTGAAAACATCACATAAATACATACCACACCTGGGTAAAAAATAGATCTTAATTTATTGAACTAAATAAGACCAAAATGACAAAAATCCAATAAGCATAACCAGAGTCATGAATTTTTAAAGAACAAACTTAAATGTAGTGCTTAAAAGCATAAAGCGACAACCAGGGCTATCTAGTTGCACTAGACCGGGTCAAAATCAAAAGTTCAGGCCGACCACAATGGAGTGCGGGTTGGATACAAGGACCAGCCTTGGCCCACTGAAACAGTACCTTGGTTCATGGTTGCGTTGACGTCGAGGACAAGATGCGAGGAGCAAAGGAGGCGATGCATTAGGGTTGATCCTTAGGATGTAAGCGATGTGTCAGCTCCGAGCAGCGCAAAGTTTGAAATGTGTTTGAGAATTGAGGTGATGCGCCGTGCCATCGGCGGTGCGTTGTCCTTATGAAATGGAATGAAATCCAGTATTTGTAAAGCGCGAACAAGTACCCGAGGGTGTCAAGGCGCTGGGGGCCGTCTGGAAGATTAAGCGAGCTATTGCCCAGTGTCATATGGTGCTGGGCTAACCTGCCGCTGGCGTCGGGGATCAAACCGTGAGCCCCGTGTTCCGGAGTCAGCCACCCTAGCCGTTGCGCCACACCTCTTCCTTGATCCTCACAGCAGCAGTGATGCGCCGGCGTCGATGGGGATGCGGTGTCCTCGATCCTTGCAGCAGCGGTGATGCAACGGCGTCAATGGAGATGTGCCAGTTCCGAGCGGCGCAACAGCAGTTGTGTGGATTTTGGCAGCTGCAGCACTTTATACCCACTTCCAAGAGTCCAGGGCTGGTATGGCACCACTTGGCAGGGCAAGACTCTTAGATAGCATAGTCCAGGTGCTGTAACAGGTATGTTGGAAGTCGTTTATGTCCCTGAGACTTCAATCAGGAGGCAAGCCAGCAAGCCCTTGGAGTCACTCTGATTCTGGGTTAGAGAGATGCAGGTCCAGTCCTTCTCACTCCCACTCAAGGAGGGCAGCAGGCACCAGGTCAGCACAGCAGAGCAGGAGTCCAGCAGAGTGGCAGTCATTTCAGCAGCACAGCAGTCCTTCTTCCTGGCAGAGTATCCCAGGTCAAAAAGTGTAATGAGTTGGTGGTGTCAGGGGTCCAATACTATACCCAAGTTGTGCCTCTGGCGTGGGGGAGACTTCAAAGAGAGGCCTTTGAAGTGCACAGAGTTCCTGCCCTCCCTTCCTTGGCTCCAGACTCGCTACCGGTGGGTATGCAGCTCTTTCTGTAGGGACAAGACACAGCATATTCAGGTGTAAGTGTCAGCTCCTCACTCCCTTCCTGCCCAGGATGGCCCATCAGGATGTGGATGGCCCACCAGTCACACCTAAGTTCCCTTTGTGTGTGGCTGTCTAGAAGAAATGCACAAAGCCCTGCTGTCCCCCACCCCAGACGTGTATTCGAGGACTGGCAGAGAGCATCAAAATGTTAAAGTAGAAAAATGCCAACTTTCTAAAAGTGCCATTTTCAAAATTACAATTTCATATCTAACTTCACCTTAAATTGGGATTTTAAATTGTGATTCTAGAGACACCAAACTTGTGGCTCCCATCTATTCCCAATTGGAAATTTCACTTATAAAATGTAATACGGTAATCCCGATGTTATCCTATGGTAGAGATAAGCCTTGTATTAGTGAAAAACGAATGTAAACGTTTTTCACTACCAGGACATACAAAACCTAAAAGTACATGTCCTACTTTTTACATACACTGCACGCTGCCCTTGGGCTGTCCAGGGCCTACCTTAGGGGTGACTTATATGTATTAAAAAGGAAGGTTTGGGCCTGGCAAGAGATTTATCTTGACAATGTTCAAAAAAGATGCTGGGATGCACACCATTCTCTATAATAATCGTACATGTTTGTCCTGAAATCATCAAAGAATGCGTGCTCACTGGTAAAGTGCCTTGCCCTGGTGGCACACATGTACTACACAATGATGTTTGGGGCGACATTGTGCCCCAAGACCAGTGGCACAGCTAAATTCAGAAGTATACGTCGCTTTCAAAGTTATCCATATTTCACAAAATCATTCAATGTTTGGTTCCTCGTTACTCTATTCAACCACTTTAAATTAACCCTGGGCGTAGTTTGCGTAGTAGCACTTCACGTAGCTACGTGAAGTACATTTTGAACTACACGTAGCTATGCAAATTGCATAGTGCGTAGCTGTGTGCTTGACTGCACTGTACAATAATTGCCAAAGGCATCTTGCACAGTGCAAGTTAAGATAAAATAAGTATCTCTGTCTTAATATACTAAAATGGATATAGCATTTCACAAAAGTGAAATCAATAAATTAATAAGCAGTGAGAGAGGTGATGATTTTGGTATCCTCCCTAACCTAGGGAGAGAACCAAGCAGATGCCTTGAAAACAAAAAGCACATCTTTTGAACGATTCAGTGGTGGTCCCATCCTCTTAGGACCACCCCAAGCACAGTTATTGGCAAAAATACAATCCCAACCAAAGGCCCTGCAAAGCATTATGGGACGAGATTAGCAGTGGGCAGTGAATATTATAGTATCCAATATCAAAATAATTCTACAAAGAGCTGCAGTTCCACTAGTCGTTACTAGATGTCCTCACGAGTCAAATGCAAAAGCTTCATGAAAGGGTTTCAATGCTTTTGCATTTGACTCGTGAGGGACATCTAGTAACGACTAGTGGAACTGCAGCTTGATGTATTAATAATTTCAATGCTTTTGCATTTGACTCGTGAGGGACATCTAGTAACGACTAGTTGAACTGCAGCTCTTTGTAGAATTATTTTGATATTGGACACTATAATATTCACTGCCCACTGCTAATCTCGTCCCATAATGCTTTGCAGGGCCTTTGGTTGGGATTGTATTTTTGCCCATAACTGTGCTTGGGGTGGTCCTAGGAGGAAGGGACCACCACTGAATCGTTCACATGATATGCTTTTTGTGTTCAAGGCATCTGCTTGGTCCTCCCCCTAGGTTAGGGGAACCCAAAATCATCACCTCTCTCATTGCTTGATATTTTCATTGTCAAAGTTCACTTTTGTGAATTTGTTGTATGTTTTTTAGCATAGAAAATTGCTTTAACAAAGCCTTTGTATGTGTTTAATATACTGCTGCTATGCTACGTGCAATTTGCATAGTGCGTAGTAACACAAACTTTGCATGCTCCCCACGACCAACGCATGAATTCGTCCAAGGCATGCTCTTTATTCAAACCCAATGCATTTCGGACTACATGAGTCTTTCCTCAGGGGTAACTACAAATAAAACATTGCACTATTACTACTTACTTGTATATATACAATAATACATGTTTGGTATTTGAAATGCTGTTTGTAAAAAACGACATGGTGGTAATCTTGTTGTGCACTTACATAAATATTGGTGACTTTATCATCCCCCAAAATGAGTAACATAACCCGAGTTCCTCTTCCAGTTTTTTACCCCATACTGCTTCATGATTGCAGTCTACTGAACCATTGTCAACCAGCTATTTTTAGACTCATCAAACCTTCAACGTTCCTTCACACCAAATATACCATGATCTCTTACCATTCGCACTTCTCACACTTCCACGTTCTATCTTACTACATTCCTCCAGACTCCATGTCCCATATTCTTACCGCAATCACCCTTCTCACCGTTCAACTCCCTGCTCTTCTCCGTCCTTCCCAACTGACTCGACTCTCACCCCAGTCATGACCGCTACAAACAAACCACCTCCTCTGACACACCTTCAGTCAACCTACTGTTATTGCACCCTCTGCAAAAATACACCAACAATCCACACGATTCTTTCTCCACAACGCTCCTCACTTAACCCCCCACAAACAACGCGCCCTTTCTCTCCACACCCACACACTTCAACAATACTAACAACCACCGCATTATCCCCGCAGCCACACGTACCTGCCAAGACGATTAAGCAGCTCCGTGTTTACATCTTGTTTCAAAGAGAAGTGTTACCTCCCCCATAAAACCGCTCCGTTTTTAAACTAACACGCTCGTAAAAATCCCTCCCCGGTAGTCCAATTACTCATTAGTCACCTGATCAACCTGCCCCTGCCTGCAAACTCACCGCAAATCCTCAAACAACTACAACTCCCATAGTGCAATGCCCTACGTGTGCCAAATTTAAAAACGATTAAAAAACTGTAACACCAGCCTTAATCGATAAACAATTTTCAACTATCACATAAACAGACCTTTTTAATCATTTACATTCTTTGTTTGGCATGCCTAACTTATGAAGCATGTGTAGACTCGTGCAATTATCAACTTTTCATATAAACGAGCTCTCATATGCGATTCAAATCTACGTTCCGCTTGTCCCCCGCCACTTTAAAAAGAACTGGATGTTACCACCATCCGTGTGGATCTTAAATACAACAACCATTTTAATAAGCTTTGTAGTTACCCCTGAGGAAGGACTCATGTAGTCCGAAATGCATTGGGTTTGAATAAAGAACATGCCTTGGACGAATTCATGCGTTGGTCGTGTTTTTGATAGATGTCTGGAAGGTCACATCAAGATCATTTGAAACTTGGAAAATAGCATGATTTCGCCACGTGTGGATTTAAAGTGGTTGAATAGAGTAACGAGGAACCAAACATTGATGATTTTGTGAAATATGGATAACTTTGAAAGCGACGTATACTTCGGAATTTAGCTGTGCCACTGGTCTTGTGGCACAATGTCGCCCCAAACATCATTGAAGAGATTTATCTTGCCAGGTCGACATGTCACTTTAAAGTAGAACACACAGGCTCTGTTGTGATGGGCCTGCAACATGTTTAAAGGGCCTCTAAACTGAGTGACACAATCAGTGCTACAGGCCCCACTTGTTGCATTCAATTTCCAGGCCCTGAGCACATGTAGTGCACATTACTAGGGACTAATAAGTAAACTAAATATGATTGCCAATTGTGGATAAGCCAATGTTATCATGTTGAAAGTAGAGAGTGTATGCACTTTAGCACTGGTTAGCTGTGGTAAAGTGCCCAGAGTCCTAAAGCCAACAAAAACGAGTTCAGCAAAAGGGGGGGGGGGGAGGCAAAATGTTTGGGGTGACCCTGCAGAAAGGGCCATTTCCAACACAATGGTATATTCGCTAGCCTTGCACTGTCTTCTCTCTAGGTACAGTAGTACACTCTCTATCCTTGCAGTATCTTCTGTCTCATTACAGTGGTGCATTCTTTACCCTTGCACTGCCTTCTCTCTAGGTACAGTAGTACACTATCTATCCTTGCAGTATCTTCTGTCTCATTACAGTGGTGCATTCTTTACCCTTGCACTGCCTTCTCTCTAGGTACAGTAGTACACTATCTATCCTTGCAGTATCTTCTGTCTCATTACAGTGGTGCATTCTTTACCCTTGCACTGCCTTCTCTCTAGGTACAGTAGTACACTCTCTATCCTTGCAGTATCTTCTGTCTCATTACAGTGGTGCATTCTTTACCCTTGCACTGTCTTCTCTCTAGATACAGTAGTACACTATCTATCCTTGCAGTATCTTCTGTCTCATTACAGTGGTGCATTCTTTACCCTTGCACTGTCTTCTCTCTAGATATAGTAGTACACTATCTATCCTTGCAGTATCTTCTGTCTCATTACAGTGGTGCATTCTTTACCCTTGCACTGCCTTCTCTCTAGGTACAGTAGTACACTCTCTATCCTTGCAGTATCTTCTGTCTCATTACAGTGGTGCATTCTTTACCCTTGCACTGCCTTCTCTCTAGGTACAGTAGTACACTCTCTATCCTTGCAGTATCTTCTGTCTCATTACAGTGGTGCATTCTTTACCCTTGCACTGCCTTCTCTCTAGGTACAGTAGTACACTCTCTATCCTTGCAGTATCTTCTGTCTCATTACAGTGGTGCATTCTTTACCCTTGCACTGCCTTCTCTCTAGGTACAGTAGTACACTCTCTATCCTTGCAGTATCTTCTGTCTCATTACAGTGGTGCATTCTTTACCCTTGCACTGCCTTCTCTCTATGTACAGTAGTACACTCTCTATCCTTGCAGTATCTTCTGTCTCATTACAGTGGTGCATTCTTTACCCTTGCACTGTCTTCTCTCTAGGTACAGTAGTACACTATCTATCCTTGCAGTATCTTCTATCTCATTACAGTGGTGCATTCTTTACCCTTGCACTGCCTTCTCTCTAGGTACAGTAGTACACTATCTATCCTTGCAGTATCTTCTGTCTCATTACAGTGGTGCATTCTTTACCCTTGCACTGCCTTCTCTCTAGGTACAGTAGTACACTCTCTATCCTTGCAGTATCTTCTGTCTCATTACAGTGGTGCATTCTTTACCCTTGCACTGTCTTCTCTCTAGATATAGTAGTACACTATCTATCCTTGCAGTATCTTCTGTCTCATTACAGTGGTGCATTCTTTACCCTTGCACTGCCTTCTCTCTAGGTACAGTAGTACACTCTCTATCCTTGCAGTATCTTCTGTCTCATTACAGTGGTGCATTCTTTACCCTTGCACTGCCTTCTCTCTAGGTACAGTAGTACACTATCTATCCTTGCAGTATCTTCTGTCTCATTACAGTGGTACATTCTTTACCCTTGCACTGTCTTCTCTCTAGGTACAGTAGTACACTATCTATCCTTGCAGTATCTTCTGTCTCATTACAGTGGTGCATTCTTTACCCTTGCACTGCCTTCTCTCTAAGTACAGTAGTACACTCTCTATCCTTGCAGTATCTTCTGTCTCATTACAGTGGTGCATTCTTTACCCTTGCACTGTCTTCTCTCTAGATATAGTAGTACACTCTCTATCCTTGCAGTATCTTCTGTCTCATTACAGTGGTGCATTCTTTACCCTTGCACTGCCTTCTCTCTAGGTACAGTAGTACACTATCTATCCTTGCAGTATCTTCTGTCTCATTACAGTGGTGCATTCTTTACCCTTGCACTGTCTTCTCTCTAGGTACAGTAGTACACTATCTATCCTTGCAGTATCTTCTATCTCATTACAGTGGTGCATTCTTTACCCTTGCACTGCCTTCTCTCTAGGTACAGTAGTACACTATCTATCCTTGCAGTATCTTCTGTCTCATTACAGTGGTGCATTCTTTACCCTTGCACTGCCTTCTCTCTAGGTACAGTAGTACACTATCTATCCTTGCAGTATCTTCTGTCTCATTACAGTGGTACATTCTTTACCCTTGTATTGTCTTCTCTCTAGATATAGTAGTACATTCTCTATCCTTGCAGTATCTTCTGTCTCATTACAGTGGTGCATTCTTTACCCTTGCACTGTCTTCTCTCTAGATATAGTAGTACACTCTCTATCCTTGCAGTATCTTCTGTCTCATTACAGTGGTGCATTCTTTACCCTTGCACTGCCTTCTCTCTAGGTACAGTAGTACACTATCTATCCTTGCAGTATCTTCTGTCTCATTACAGTGGTACATTCTTTACCCTTGCACTGCCTTCTCTCTAGGTACAGTAGTACACTCTCTATCCTTGCAGTATCTTCTGTCTCATTACAGTGGTGCATTCTTTACCCTTGCACTGCCTTCTCTCTAGGTACAGTAGTACACTATCTATCCTTGCAGTATCTTCTGTCTCATTACAGTGGTGCATTCTTTACCCTTGCACTGCCTTCTCTCTAGGTACAGTAGTACACTCTCTATCCTTGCAGTATCTTCTGTCTCATTACAGTGGTGCATTCTTTACCCTTGCACTGTCTTCTCTCTAGATATAGTAGTACACTATCTATCCTTGCAGTATCTTCTGTCTCATTACAGTGGTGCATTCTTTACCCTTGCACTGCCTTCTCTCTAGATATAGTAGTACACTATCTATCCTTGCAGTATCTTCTGTCTCATTACAGTGGTGCATTCTTTACCCTTGCACTGCCTTCTCTCTAGGTACAGTAGTACACTCTCTATCCTTGCAGTATCTTCTGTCTCATTACAGTGGTGCATTCTTTACCCTTGCACTGCCTTCTCTCTAGGTACAGTAGTACACTCTCTATCCTTGCAGTATCTTCTGTCTCATTACAGTGGTGCATTCTTTACCCTTGCACTGCCTTCTCTCTAGGTACAGTAGTACACTATCTATCCTTGCAGTATCTTCTGTCTCATTACAGTGGTGCATTCTTTACCCTTGCACTGCCTTCTCTCTAGGTACAGTAGTACACTCTCTATCCTTGCAGTATCTTCTGTCTCATTACAGTGGTGCATTCTTTACCCTTGCACTGCCTTCTCTCTAGGTACAGTAGTACACTATCTATCCTTGCAGTATCTTCTGTCTCATTACAGTGGTGCATTCTTTACCCTTGCACTGCCTTCTCTCTAGGTACAGTAGTACACTCTCTATCCTTGCAGTATCTTCTGTCTCATTACAGTGGTGCATTCTTTACCCTTGCACTGCCTTCTCTCTAGGTACAGTAGTACACTCTCTATCCTTGCAGTATCTTCTGTCTCATTACAGTGGTGCATTCTTTACCCTTGCACTGCCTTCTCTCTAGGTACAGTAGTACACTATCTATCCTTGCAGTATCTTCTGTCTCATTACAGTGGTGCATTCTTTACCCTTGCACTGCCTTCTCTCTAGGTACAGTAGTACACTCTCTATCCTTGCAGTATCTTCTGTCTCATTACAGTGGTGCATTCTTTACCCTTGCACTGCCTTCTCTCTAGGTACAGTAGTACACTATCTATCCTTGCAGTATCTTCTGTCTCATTACAGTGGTGCATTCTTTACCCTTGCACTGCCTTCTGTCTAGGTACAGTAGTACACTCTCTATCCTTGCAGTATCTTCTGTCTCATTACAGTGGTGCATTCTTTACCCTTGCACTGCCTTCTCTCTAGGTACAGTAGTACACTCTCTATCCTTGCAGTATCTTCTGTCTCATTACAGTGGTGCATTCTTTACCCTTGCACTGCCTTCTCTCTAGGTACAGTAGTACACTCTCTATCCTTGCAGTATCTTCTGTCTCATTACAGTGGTGCATTCTTTACCCTTGCACTGCCTTCTCTCTAGGTACAGTAGTACACTATCTATCCTTGTAGTATCTTCTGTCTCATTACAGTGGTACATTCTTTACCCTTGTATTGTCTTCTCTCTAGATATAGTAGTACACTCTCTATCCTTGCAGTATCTTCTGTCTCATTACAGTGGTGCATTCTTTACCCTTGCACTGCCTTCTCTCTAGGTACAGTAGTACACTCTCTATCCTTGCAGTATCTTCTGTCTCATTACAGTGGTGCATTCTTTACCCTTGCACTGTCTTCTCTCTAGATATAGTAGTACACTATCTATCCTTGCAGTATCTTCTGTCTCATTACAGTGGTGCATTCTTTACCCTTGCACTGTCTTCTCTCTAGATATAGTAGTACACTATCTATCCTTGCAGTATCTTCTGTCTCATTACAGTGGTGCATTCTTTACCCTTGCACTGCCTTCTCTCTAGGTACAGTAGTACACTCTCTATCCTTGCAGTATCTTCTGTCTCATTACAGTGGTGCATTCTTTACCCTTGCACTGCCTTCTCTCTAGGTACAGTAGTACACTCTCTATCCTTGCAGTATCTTCTGTCTCATTACAGTGGTGCATTCTTTACCCTTGCACTGTCTT
Source organism: Calotriton arnoldi (assembly GCA_963921515.1). Lineage (NCBI taxonomy): Eukaryota > Metazoa > Chordata > Amphibia > Caudata > Salamandridae > Calotriton > Calotriton arnoldi. The sequence goes on along the minus strand of CAWUFW010001096.1, from coordinate 2,360,915 downwards.
CTCTCTAGATATAGTAGTACACTATCTATCCTTGCAGTATCTTCTGTCTCATTACAGTGGTGCATTCTTTACCCTTGCACTGCCTTCTCTCTAGATATAGTAGTACACTATCTATCCTTGCAGTATCTTCTGTCTCATTACAGTGGTGCATTCTTTACCCTTGCACTGTCTTCTCTCTAGATATAGTAGTACACTATCTATCCTTGCAGTATCTTCTGTCTCATTACAGTGGTGCATTCTTTACCCTTGCACTGCCTTCTCTCTAGGTACAGTAGTACACTCTCTATCCTTGCAGTATCTTCTGTCTCATTACAGTGGTGCATTCTTTACCCTTGCACTGCCTTCTCTCTAGGTACAGTAGTACACTATCTATCCTTGCAGTATCTTCTGTCTCATTACAGTGGTGCATTCTTTACCCTTGCACTGTCTTCTCTCTAGATACAGTAGTACACTATCTATCCTTGCAGTATCTTCTGTCTCATTACAGTGGTGCATTCTTTACCCTTGCACTGTCTTCTCTCTAGATATAGTAGTACACTCTCTATCCTTGCAGTATCTTCTGTCTCATTACAGTGGTGCATTCTTTACCCTTGCACTGCCTTCTCTCTAGGTACAGTAGTACACTATCTATCCTTGCAGTATCTTCTGTCTCATTACAGTGGTGCATTCTTTACCCTTGCACTGTCTTCTCTCTAGATACAGTAGTACATTCTCTATCCTTGCAGTATCTTCTGTCTCATTACAGTGGTGCATTCTTTACCCTTGCACTGTCTTCTCTCTAGATATAGTAGTACACTCTCTATCCTTGCAGTATCTTCTGTCTCATTACAGTGGTGCATTCTTTACCCTTGCACTGTCTTCTCTCTAGATATAGTAGTACACTATCTATCCTTGCAGTATCTTCTGTCTCATTACAGTGGTGCATTCTTTACCCTTGCACTGCCTTCTCTCTAGGTACAGTAGTACACTCTCTATCCTTGCAGTATCTTCTGTCTCATTACAGTGGTGCATTCTTTACCCTTGCACTGCCTTCTCTCTAGGTACAGTAGTACACTCTCTATCCTTGCAGTATCTTCTGTCTCATTACAGTGGTGCATTCTTTACCCTTGCACTGTCTTCTCTCTAGATATAGTAGTACACTATCTATCCTTGCAGTATCTTCTGTCTCATTACAGTGGTGCATTCTTTACCCTTGCACTGTCTTCTCTCTAGATATAGTAGTACACTATCTATCCTTGCAGTATCTTCTGTCTCATTACAGTGGTGCATTCTTTACCCTTGCACTGCCTTCTCTCTAGGTACAGTAGTACACTCTCTATCCTTGCAGTATCTTCTGTCTCATTACAGTGGTGCATTCTTTACCCTTGCACTGCCTTCTCTCTAGGTACAGTAGTACACTCTCTATCCTTGCAGTATCTTCTGTCTCATTACAGTGGTGCATTCTTTACCCTTGCACTGTCTTCTCTCTAGATATAGTAGTACACTATCTATCCTTGCAGTATCTTCTGTCTCATTACAGTGGTGCATTCTTTACCCTTGCACTGCCTTCTCTCTAGGTACAGTAGTACACTATCTATCCTTGCAGTATCTTCTGTCTCATTACAGTGGTGCATTCTTTACCCTTGCACTGTCTTCTCTCTAGATATAGTAGTACATTCTCTATCCTTGCAGTATCTTCTGTCTCATTACAGTGGTGCATTCTTTACCCTTGCACTGCCTTCTCTCTAGGTACAGTAGTACACTATCTATCCTTGCAGTATCTTCTGTCTCATTACAGTGGTGCATTCTTTACCCTTGCACTGTCTTCTCTCTAGATACAGTAGTACATTCTCTATCCTTGCAGTATCTTCTGTCTCATTACAGTGGTGCATTCTTTACCCTTGCACTGTCTTCTCTCTAGATATAGTAGTACACTCTCTATCCTTGCAGTATCTTCTGTCTCATTACAGTGGTGCATTCTTTACCCTTGCACTGTCTTCTCTCTAGATATAGTAGTACACTATCTATCCTTGCAGTATCTTCTGTCTCATTACAGTGGTGCATTCTTTACCCTTGCACTGCCTTCTCTCTAGGTACAGTAGTACACTCTCTATCCTTGCAGTATCTTCTGTCTCATTACAGTGGTGCATTCTTTACCCTTGCACTGCCTTCTCTCTAGGTACAGTAGTACACTCTCTATCCTTGCAGTATCTTCTGTCTCATTACAGTGGTGCATTCTTTACCCTTGCACTGCCTTCTCTCTAGGTACAGTAGTACACTCTCTATCCTTGCAGTATCTTCTGTCTCATTACAGTGGTGCATTCTTTACCCTTGCACTGCCTTCTCTCTAGGTACAGTAGTACACTCTCTATCCTTGCAGTATCTTCTGTCTCATTACAGTGGTGCATTCTTTACCCTTGCACTGCCTTCTCTCTAGGTACAGTAGTACACTCTCTATCCTTGCAGTATCTTCTGTCTCATTACAGTGGTGCATTCTTTACCCTTGCACTGCCTTCTCTCTAGATATAGTAGTACACTATCTATCCTTGCAGTATCTTCTGTCTCATTACAGTGGTGCATTCTTTACCCTTGCACTGCCTTCTCTCTAGATACAGTAGTACACTCTCTATCCTTGCAGTATCTTCTGTCTCATTACAGTGGTGCATTCTTTACCCTTGCACTGCCTTCTCTCTAGGTACAGTAGTACACTATCTATCCTTGCAGTATCTTCTGTCTCATTACAGTGGTGCATTCTTTACCCTTGCACTGCCTTCTCTCTAGGTACAGTAGTACACTATCTATCCTTGCAGTATCTTCTGTCTCATTACAGTGGTGCATTCTTTACCCTTGCACTGCCTTCTCTCTAGGTACAGTAGTACACTCTCTATCCTTGCAGTATCTTCTGTCTCATTACAGTGGTGCATTCTTTACCCTTGCACTGCCTTCTCTCTAGGTACAGTAGTACACTATCTATCCTTGCAGTATCTTCTGTCTCATTACAGTGGTGCATTCTTTACCCTTGCACTGCCTTCTCTCTAGGTACAGTAGTACACTCTCTATCCTTGCAGTATCTTCTGTCTCATTACAGTGGTGCATTCTTTACCCTTGCACTGCCTTCTCTCTAGGTACAGTAGTACACTCTCTATCCTTGCAGTATCTTCTGTCTCATTACAGTGGTGCATTCTTTACCCTTGCACTGCCTTCTCTCTAGGTACAGTAGTACACTATCTATCCTTGTAGTATCTTCTGTCTCATTACAGTGGTACATTCTTTACCCTTGTATTGTCTTCTCTCTAGATATAGTAGTACATTCTCTATCCTTGCAGTATCTTCTGTCTCATTACAGTGGTGCATTCTTTACCCTTGCACTGTCTTCTCTCTAGATATAGTAGTACACTCTCTATCCTTGCAGTATCTTCTGTCTCATTACAGTGGTGCATTCTTTACCCTTGCACTGCCTTCTCTCTAGGTACAGTAGTACACTCTCTATCCTTGCAGTATCTTCTGTCTCATTACAGTGGTGCATTCTTTACCCTTGCACTGCCTTCTCTCTAGGTACAGTAGTACACTATCTATCCTTGCAGTATCTTCTGTCTCATTACAGTGGTGCATTCTTTACCCTTGCACTGCCTTCTCTCTAGGTACAGTAGTACACTCTCTATCCTTGCAGTATCTTCTGTCTCATTACAGTGGTGCATTCTTTACCCTTGCACTGCCTTCTCTCTAGGTACAGTAGTACACTCTCTATCCTTGCAGTATCTTCTGTCTCATTACAGTGGTGCATTCTTTACCCTTGCACTGCCTTCTCTCTAGGTACAGTAGTACACTCTCTATCCTTGCAGTATCTTCTGTCTCATTACAGTGGTGCATTCTTTACCCTTGCACTGCCTTCTCTCTAGGTACAGTAGTACACTCTCTATCCTTGCAGTATCTTCTGTCTCATTACAGTGGTGCATTCTTTACCCTTGCACTGCCTTCTCTCTAGATATAGTAGTACACTATCTATCCTTGCAGTATCTTCTGTCTCATTACAGTGGTGCATTCTTTACCCTTGCACTGCCTTCTCTCTAGGTACAGTAGTACACTCTCTATCCTTGCAGTATCTTCTGTCTCATTACAGTGGTGCATTCTTTACCCTTGCACTGCCTTCTCTCTAGGTACAGTAGTACACTCTCTATCCTTGCAGTATCTTCTGTCTCATTACAGTGGTGCATTCTTTACCCTTGCACTGCCTTCTCTCTAGGTACAGTAGTACACTATCTATCCTTGCAGTATCTTCTGTCTCATTACAGTGGTGCATTCTTTACCCTTGCACTGCCTTCTCTCTAGGTACAGTAGTACACTATCTATCCTTGCAGTATCTTCTGTCTCATTACAGTGGTGCATTCTTTACCCTTGCACTGCCTTCTCTCTAGGTACAGTAGTACACTATCTATCCTTGTAGTATCTTCTGTCTCATTACAGTGGTACATTCTTTACCCTTGTATTGTCTTCTCTCTAGATATAGTAGTACATTCTCTATCCTTGCAGTATCTTCTGTCTCATTACAGTGGTGCATTCTTTACCCTTGCACTGTCTTCTCTCTAGATATAGTAGTACACTCTCTATCCTTGCAGTATCTTCTGTCTCATTACAGTGGTGCATTCTTTACCCTTGCACTGCCTTCTCTCTAGGTACAGTAGTACACTATCTATCCTTGTAGTATCTTCTGTCTCATTACAGTGGTACATTCTTTACCCTTGTATTGTCTTCTCTCTAGATATAGTAGTACATTCTCTATCCTTGCAGTATCTTCTGTCTCATTACAGTGGTGCATTCTTTACCCTTGTATTGTCTTCTCTCTAGATATAGTAGTACACTATCTATCCTTGCAGTATCTTCTGTCTCATTACAGTGGTGCATTCTTTACCCTTGCACTGCCTTCTCTCTAGATATAGTAGTACACTATCTATCCTTGCAGTATCTTCTGTCTCATTACAGTGGTGCATTCTTTACCCTTGCACTGTCTTCTCTCTAGATATAGTAGTACACTATCTATCCTTGCAGTATCTTCTGTCTCATTACAGTGGTGCATTCTTTACCCTTGCACTGTCTTCTCTCTAGATATAGTAGTACACTATCTATCCTTGCAGTATCTTCTGTCTCATTACAGTGGTGCATTCTTTACCCTTGCACTGTCTTCTCTCTAGATATAGTAGTACACTATCTATCCTTGCAGTATCTTCTGTCTCATTACAGTGGTGCATTCTTTACCCTTGCACTGTCTTCTCTCTAGATATAGTAGTACACTATCTATCCTTGCAGTATCTTCTGTCTCATTACAGTGGTGCATTCTTTACCCTTGCACTGCCTTCTCTCTAGGTACAGTAGTACACTATCTATCCTTGCAGTATCTTCTGTCTCATTACAGTGGTGCATTCTTTACCCTTGCACTGTCTTCTCTCTAGATATAGTAGTACACTATCTATCCTTGCAGTATCTTCTGTCTCATTACAGTGGTGCATTCTTTACCCTTGCACTGTCTTCTCTCTAGATATAGTAGTACATTCTCTGTCCTTGCAGTATCTTCTGTCTCATTACAGTGGTGCATTCTTTACCCTTGCACTGCCTTCTCTCTAGGTACAGTAGTACACTATCTATCCTTGCAGTATCTTCTGTCTCATTACAGTGGTGCATTCTTTACCCTTGCACTGTCTTCTCTCTAGATACAGTAGTACACTCTCTATCCTTGCAGTATCTTCTGTCTCATTACAGTGGTGCATTCTTTACCCTTGCACTGTCTTCTCTCTAGATATAGTAGTACACTATCTATCCTTGCAGTATCTTCTGTCTCATTACAGTGGTACATTCTTTACCCTTGCACTGTCTTCTCTCTAGATATAGTAGTACATTCTCTATCCTTGCAGTATCTTCTGTCTCATTACAGTGGTGCATTCTTTACCCTTGCACTGTCTTCTCTCTAGATATAGTAGTACATTCTCTATCCTTGCAGTATCTTCTGTCTCATTACAGTGGTGCATTCTTTACCCTTGTACTGTCTTCTCTCTAGATATAGTAGTACACTATCTATCCTTGCAGTATCTTCTGTCTCATTACAGTGGTGCATTCTTTACCCTTGCACTGCCTTCTCTCTAGGTACAGTAGTACACTATCTATCCTTGCAGTATCTTCTGTCTCATTACAGTGGTGCATTCTTTACCCTTGCACTGTCTTCTCTCTAGATATAGTAGTACACTATCTATCCTTGCAGTATCTTCTGTCTCATTACAGTGGTGCATTCTTTACCCTTGCACTGCCTTCTCTCTAGATACAGTAGTACACTCTCTATCCTTGCAGTATCTTCTGTCTCATTACAGTGGTGCATTCTTTACCCTTGCACTGCCTTCTCTCTAGGTACAGTAGTACACTATCTATCCTTGCAGTATCTTCTGTCTCATTACAGTGGTGCATTCTTTACCCTTGCACTGCCTTCTCTCTAGGTACAGTAGTACACTATCTATCCTTGCAGTATCTTCTGTCTCATTACAGTGGTGCATTCTTTACCCTTGCACTGTCTTCTCTCTATGTACAGTAGTACACTCTCTATCCTTGCAGTATCTTCTGTCTCATTACAGTGGTGCATTCTTTACCCTTGCACTGCCTTCTCTCTAGGTACAGTAGTACACTATCTATCCTTGCAGTATCTTCTGTCTCATTACAGTGGTGCATTCTTTACCCTTGCACTGCCTTCTCTCTAGGTACAGTAGTACACTCTCTATCCTTGCAGTATCTTCTGTCTCATTACAGTGGTGCATTCTTTACCCTTGCACTGCCTTCTCTCTAGATATAGTAGTACACTATCTATCCTTGCAGTATCTTCTGTCTCATTACAGTGGTGCATTCTTTACCCTTGCACTGCCTTCTCTCTAGGTACAGTAGTACACTATCTATCCTTGCAGTATCTTCTGTCTCATTACAGTGGTGCATTCTTTACCCTTGCACTGCCTTCTCTCTAGGTACAGTAGTACACTCTCTATCCTTGCAGTATCTTCTGTCTCATTACAGTGGTGCATTCTTTACCCTTGCACTGCCTTCTCTCTAGGTACAGTAGTACACTCTCTATCCTTGCAGTATCTTCTGTCTCATTACAGTGGTGCATTCTTTACCCTTGCACTGCCTTCTCTCTAGATACAGTAGTACACTATCTATCCTTGCAGTATCTTCTGTCTCATTACAGTGGTGCATTCTTTACCCTTGCACTGCCTTCTCTCTAGGTACAGTAGTACACTATCTATCCTTGCAGTATCTTCTGTCTCATTACAGTGGTGCATTCTTTACCCTTGCACTGCCTTCTCTCTAGGTACAGTAGTACACTATCTATCCTTGCAGTATCTTCTGTCTCATTACAGTGGTGCATTCTTTACCCTTGCACTGTCTTCTCTCTAGATACAGTAGTACATTCTCTATCCTTGCAGTATCTTCTGTCTCATTACAGTGGTGCATTCTTTACCCTTGCACTGTCTTCTCTCTAGATATAGTAGTACACTCTCTATCCTTGCAGTATCTTCTGTCTCATTACAGTGGTGCATTCTTTACCCTTGCACTGCCTTCTCTCTAGGTACAGTAGTACACTCTCTATCCTTGCAGTATCTTCTGTCTCATTACAGTGGTGCATTCTTTACCCTTGCACTGCCTTCTCTCTAGGTACAGTAGTACACTATCTATCCTTGCAGTATCTTCTGTCTCATTACAGTGGTGCATTCTTTACCCTTGCACTGTCTTCTCTCTAGATACAGTAGTACATTCTCTATCCTTGCAGTATCTTCTGTCTCATTACAGTGGTGCATTCTTTACCCTTGCACTGCCTTCTCTCTAGGTACAGTAGTACACTCTCTATCCTTGCAGTATCTTCTGTCTCATTACAGTGGTGCATTCTTTACCCTTGCACTGCCTTCTCTCTAGGTACAGTAGTACACTATCTATCCTTGCAGTATCTTCTGTCTCATTACAGTGGTGCATTCTTTACCCTTGCACTGTCTTCTCTCTAGATATAGTAGTACACTATCTATCCTTGCAGTATCTTCTGTCTCATTACAGTGGTGCATTCTTTACCCTTGCACTGTCTTCTCTCTAGATACAGTAGTACACTCTCTATCCTTGCAGTATCTTCTGTCTCATTACAGTGGTGCATTCTTTACCCTTGCACTGCCTTCTCTCTAGGTACAGTAGTACACTATCTATCCTTGCAGTATCTTCTGTCTCATTACAGTGGTGCATTCTTTACCCTTGCACTGCCTTCTCTCTAGGTACAGTAGTACACTATCTATCCTTGCAGTATCTTCTGTCTCATTACAGTGGTGCATTCTTTACCCTTGCACTGCCTTCTCTCTAGGTACAGTAGTACACTCTCTATCCTTGCAGTATCTTCTGTCTCATTACAGTGGTGCATTCTTTACCCTTGCACTGCCTTCTCTCTAGGTACAGTAGTACACTATCTATCCTTGCAGTATCGTCTGTCTCATTACAGTGGTGCATTCTTTACCCTTGCACTGCCTTCTCTCTAGGTACAGTAGTACACTATCTATCCTTGCAGTATCTTCTGTCTCATTACAGTGGTGCATTCTTTACCCTTGCACTGCCTTCTCTCTAGGTACAGTAGTACACTATCTATCCTTGCAGTATCTTCTGTCTCATTACAGTGGTGCATTCTTTACCCTTGCACTGCCTTCTCTCTAGGTACAGTAGTACACTATCTATCCTTGCAGTATCTTCTGTCTCATTACAGTGGTGCATTCTTTACCCTTGCACTGCCTTCTCTCTAGGTACAGTAGTACACTATCTATCCTTGCAGTATCTTCTGTCTCATTACAGTGGTGCATTCTTTACCCTTGCACTGCCTTCTCTCTAGGTACAGTAGTACACTATCTATCCTTGCAGTATCTTCTGTCTCATTACAGTGGTGCATTCTTTACCCTTGCACTGCCTTCTCTCTAGGTACAGTAGTACACTATCTATCCTTGCAGTATCTTCTGTCTCATTACAGTGGTGCATTCTTTACCCTTGCACTGCCTTCTCTCTAGGTACAGTAGTACACTATCTATCCTTGCAGTATCTTCTGTCTCATTACAGTGGTGCATTCTTTACCCTTGCACTGTCTTCTCTCTAGGTACAGTAGTACACTATCTATCCTTGCAGTATCTTCTGTCTCATTACAGTGGTGCATTCTTTACCCTTGCACTGCCTTCTCTCTAGGTACAGTAGTACACTATCTATCCTTGCAGTATCTTCTGTCTCATTACAGTGGTGCATTCTTTACCCTTGCACTGCCTTCTCTCTAGGTACAGTAGTACACTATCTATCCTTGCAGTATCTTCTGTCTCATTACAGTGGTGCATTCTTTACCCTTGCACTGCCTTCTCTCTAGGTACAGTAGTACACTATCTATCCTTGCAGTATCTTCTGTCTCATTACAGTGGTGCATTCTTTACCCTTGCACTGCCTTCTCTCTAGGTACAGTAGTACACTATCTATCCTTGCAGTATCTTCTGTCTCATTACAGTGGTGCATTCTTTACCCTTGCACTGCCTTCTCTCTAGGTACAGTAGTACACTATCTATCCTTGCAGTATCTTCTGTCTCATTACAGTGGTGCATTCTTTACCCTTGCACTGCCTTCTCTCTAGGTACAGTAGTACACTCTCTATCCTTGCAGTATCTTCTGTCTCATTACAGTGGTGCATTCTTTACCCTTGCACTGCCTTCTCTCTAGGTACAGTAGTACACTATCTATCCTTGCAGTATCTTCTGTCTCATTACAGTGGTGCATTCTTTACCCTTGCACTGCCTTCTCTCTAGGTACAGTAGTACACTATCTATCCTTGCAGTATCTTCTGTCTCATTACAGTGGTGCATTCTTTACCCTTGCACTGCCTTCTCTCTAGGTACAGTAGTACACTCTCTATCCTTGCAGTATCTTCTGTCTCATTACAGTGGTGCATTCTTTACCCTTGCACTGCCTTCTCTCTAGGTACAGTAGTACACTCTCTATCCTTGCAGTATCTTCTGTCTCATTACAGTGGTGCATTCTTTACCCTTGCACTGCCTTCTCTCTAGGTACAGTAGTACACTATCTATCCTTGCAGTATCTTCTGTCTCATTACAGTGGTGCATTCTTTACCCTTGCACTGCCTTCTCTCTAGGTACAGTAGTACACTCTCTATCCTTGCAGTATCTTCTGTCTCATTACAGTGGTGCATTCTTTACCCTTGCACTGCCTTCTCTCTAGGTACAGTAGTACACTCTCTATCCTTGCAGTATCTTCTGTCTCATTACAGTGGTGCATTCTTTACCCTTGCACTGCCTTCTCTCTAGGTACAGTAGTACACTCTCTATCCTTGCAGTATCTTCTGTCTCATTACAGTGGTGCATTCTTTACCCTTGCACTGCCTTCTCTCTAGGTACAGTAGTACACTATCTATCCTTGCAGTATCTTCTGTCTCATTACAGTGGTGCATTCTTTACCCTTGCACTGCCTTCTCTCTAGGTACAGTAGTACACTATCTATCCTTGCAGTATCTTCTGTCTCATTACAGTGGTGCATTCTTTACCCTTGCACTGCCTTCTCTCTAGGTACAGTAGTACACTCTCTATCCTTGCAGTATCTTCTGTCTCATTACAGTGGTGCATTCTTTACCCTTGCACTGCCTTCTCTCTAGGTACAGTAGTACACTATCTATCCTTGCAGTATCTTCTGTCTCATTACAGTGGTGCATTCTTTACCCTTGCACTGCCTTCTCTCTAGGTACAGTAGTACACTCTCTATCCTTGCAGTATCTTCTGTCTCATTACAGTGGTGCATTCTTTACCCTTGCACTGTCTTCTCTCTAGATACAGTAGTACACTATCTATCCTTGCAGTATCTTCTGTCTCATTACAGTGGTGCATTCTTTACCCTTGCACTGTCTTCTCTCTAGATATAGTAGTACACTATCTATCCTTGCAGTATCTTCTGTCTCATTACAGTGGTGCATTCTTTACCCTTGCACTGCCTTCTCTCTAGGTACAGTAGTACACTCTCTATCCTTGCAGTATCTTCTGTCTCATTACAGTGGTGCATTCTTTACCCTTGCACTGCCTTCTCTCTAGATACAGTAGTACACTCTCTATCCTTGCAGTATCTTCTGTCTCATTACAGTGGTGCATTCTTTACCCTTGCACTGCCTTCTCTCTAGGTACAGTAGTACACTCTCTATCCTTGCAGTATCTTCTGTCTCATTACAGTGGTGCATTCTTTACCCTTGCACTGCCTTCTCTCTAGGTACAGTAGTACACTATCTATCCTTGCAGTATCTTCTGTCTCATTACAGTGGTGCATTCTTTACCCTTGCACTGCCTTCTCTCTAGGTACAGTAGTACACTCTCTATCCTTGCAGTATCTTCTGTCTCATTACAGTGGTGCATTCTTTACCCTTGCACTGCCTTCTCTCTAGGTACAGTAGTACACTATCTATCCTTGCAGTATCTTCTGTCTCATTACAGTGGTGCATTCTTTACCCTTGCACTGCCTTCTCTCTATGTACAGTAGTACACTCTCTATCCTTGCAGTATCTTCTGTCTCATTACAGTGGTGCATTCTTTACCCTTGCACTGCCTTCTCTCTAGGTACAGTAGTACACTATCTATCCTTGCAGTATCTTCTGTCTCATTACAGTGGTGCATTCTTTACCCTTGCACTGCCTTCTCTCTAGATACAGTAGTACACTCTCTATCCTTGCAGTATCTTCTGTCTCATTACAGTGGTGCATTCTTTACCCTTGCACTGTCTTCTCTCTAGATATAGTAGTACATTCTCTATCCTTGCAGTATCTTCTGTCTCATTACAGTGGTGCATTCTTTACCCTTGCACTGCCTTCTCTCTAGGTACAGTAGTACACTATCTATCCTTGCAGTATCTTCTGTCTCATTACAGTGGTGCATTCTTTACCCTTGCACTGCCTTCTCTCTAGGTACAGTAGTACACTATCTATCCTTGCAGTATCTTCTGTCTCATTACAGTGGTGCATTCTTTACCCTTGCACTGCCTTCTCTCTAGGTACAGTAGTACACTCTCTATCCTTGCAGTATCTTCTGTCTCATTACAGTGGTGCATTCTTTACCCTTGCACTGCCTTCTCTCTAGGTACAGTAGTACACTCTCTATCCTTGCAGTATCTTCTGTCTCATTACAGTGGTGCATTCTTTACCCTTGCACTGCCTTCTCTCTAGGTACAGTAGTACACTCTCTATCCTTGCAGTATCTTCTGTCTCATTACAGTGGTGCATTCTTTACCCTTGCACTGTCTTCTCTCTAGATATAGTAGTACACTATCTATCCTTGCAGTATCTTCTGTCTCATTACAGTGGTGCATTCTTTACCCTTGCACTGCCTTCTCTCTAGGTACAGTAGTACACTATCTATCCTTGCAGTATCTTCTGTCTCATTACAGTGGTGCATTCTTTACCCTTGCACTGCCTTCTCTCTAGGTACAGTAGTACACTCTCTATCCTTGCAGTATCTTCTGTCTCATTACAGTGGTGCATTCTTTACCCTTGCACTGCCTTCTCTCTAGGTACAGTAGTACACTCTCTATCCTTGCAGTATCTTCTGTCTCATTACAGTGGTGCATTCTTTACCCTTGCACTGCCTTCTCTCTAGGTACAGTAGTACACTATCTATCCTTGCAGTATCTTCTGTCTCATTACAGTGGTGCATTCTTTACCCTTGCACTGCCTTCTCTCTAGATACAGTAGTACACTCTCTATCCTTGCAGTATCTTCTGTCTCATTACAGTGGTGCATTCTTTACCCTTGCACTGTCTTCTCTCTAGATACAGTAGTACACTATCTATCCTTGCAGTATCTTCTGTCTCATTACAGTGGTGCATTCTTTACCCTTGCACTGCCTTCTCTCTAGGTACAGTAGTACACTCTCTATCCTTGCAGTATCTTCTGTCTCATTACAGTGGTGCATTCTTTACCCTTGCACTGTCTTCTCTCTAGATACAGTAGTACACTCTCTATCCTTGCAGTATCTTCTGTCTCATTACAGTGGTGCATTCTTTACCCTTGCACTGTCTTCTCTCTAGATATAGTAGTACACTATCTATCCTTGCAGTATCTTCTGTCTCATTACAGTGGTGCATTCTTTACCCTTGCACTGCCTTCTCTCTAGGTACAGTAGTACACTCTCTATCCTTGCAGTATCTTCTGTCTCATTACAGTGGTGCATTCTTTACCCTTGCACTGCCTTCTCTCTAGGTACAGTAGTACACTATCTATCCTTGCAGTATCTTCTGTCTCATTACAGTGGTGCATTCTTTACCCTTGCACTGCCTTCTCTCTAGGTACAGTAGTACACTATCTATCCTTGCAGTATCTTCTGTCTCATTACAGTGGTGCATTCTTTACCCTTGCACTGCCTTCTCTCTAGGTACAGTAGTACACTATCTATCCTTGCAGTATCTTCTGTCTCATTACAGTGGTGCATTCTTTACCCTTGCACTGTCTTCTCTCTAGGTACAGTAGTACACTATCTATCCTTGCAGTATCTTCTGTCTCATTACAGTGGTGCATTCTTTACCCTTGCACTGCCTTCTCTCTAGGTACAGTAGTACACTATCTATCCTTGCAGTATCTTCTGTCTCATTACAGTGGTGCATTCTTTACCCTTGCACTGCCTTCTCTCTAGGTACAGTAGTACACTATCTATCCTTGCAGTATCTTCTGTCTCATTACAGTGGTACATTCTTTACCCTTGCACTGTCTTCTCTCTAGGTACAGTAGTACACTCTCTATCCTTGCAGTATCTTCTGTCTCATTACAGTGGTGCATTCTTTACCCTTGCACTGTCTTCTCTCTAGATATAGTAGTACACTATCTATCCTTGCAGTATCTTCTGTCTCATTACAGTGGTGCATTCTTTACCCTTGCACTGCCTTCTCTCTAGATATAGTAGTACACTATCTATCCTTGCAGTATCTTCTGTCTCATTACAGTGGTGCATTCTTTACCCTTGCACTGCCTTCTCTCTAGGTACAGTAGTACACTCTCTATCCTTGCAGTATCTTCTGTCTCATTACAGTGGTGCATTCTTTACCCTTGCACTGCCTTCTCTCTAGGTACAGTAGTACACTCTCTATCCTTGCAGTATCTTCTGTCTCATTACAGTGGTGCATTCTTTACCCTTGCACTGCCTTCTCTCTAGGTACAGTAGTACACTCTCTATCCTTGCAGTATCTTCTGTCTCATTACAGTGGTGCATTCTTTACCCTTGCACTGCCTTCTCTCTAGGTACAGTAGTACACTCTCTATCCTTGCAGTATCTTCTGTCTCATTACAGTGGTGCATTCTTTACCCTTGCACTGTCTTCTCTCTAGATACAGTAGTACATTCTCTATCCTTGCAGTATCTTCTGTCTCATTACAGTGGTGCATTCTTTACCCTTGCACTGTCTTCTCTCTAGATATAGTAGTACACTATCTATCCTTGCAGTATCTTCTGTCTCATTACAGTGGTGCATTCTTTACCCTTGCACTGTCTTCTCTCTAGATATAGTAGTACACTATCTATCCTTGCAGTATCTTCTGTCTCATTACAGTGGTGCATTCTTTACCCTTGCACTGTCTTCTCTCTAGATATAGTAGTACACTATCTATCCTTGCAGTATCTTCTGTCTCATTACAGTGGTGCATTCTTTACCCTTGCACTGCCTTCTCTCTAGATATAGTAGTACACTATCTATCCTTGCAGTATCTTCTGTCTCATTACAGTGGTGCATTCTTTACCCTTGCACTGCCTTCTCTCTAGGTACAGTAGTACACTCTCTATCCTTGCAGTATCTTCTGTCTCATTACAGTGGTGCATTCTTTACCCTTGCACTGCCTTCTCTCTAGGTACAGTAGTACACTCTCTATCCTTGCAGTATCTTCTGTCTCATTACAGTGGTGCATTCTTTACCCTTGCACTGCCTTCTCTCTAGGTACAGTAGTACACTCTCTATCCTTGCAGTATCTTCTGTCTCATTACAGTGGTGCATTCTTTACCCTTGCACTGCCTTCTCTCTAGGTACAGTAGTACACTCTCTATCCTTGCAGTATCTTCTGTCTCATTACAGTGGTGCATTCTTTACCCTTGCACTGTCTTCTCTCTAGATACAGTAGTACATTCTCTATCCTTGCAGTATCTTCTGTCTCATTACAGTGGTGCATTCTTTACCCTTGCACTGTCTTCTCTCTAGATATAGTAGTACACTATCTATCCTTGCAGTATCTTCTGTCTCATTACAGTGGTGCATTCTTTACCCTTGCACTGCCTTCTCTCTAGGTACAGTAGTAGATTCTCTAAACTTGTAGTATATTGTCTGCCCTACAGTGGCATGTTCAGTAGTCTTGCACTGTCTTTTCTCTCCATACAGTAGAATAGTCTCTAGCCTCCCGGTATCTTCTCTCTTCTTACAGTAGAATGGTCTCTAGCCTCGCAGTATCTTCTCTCTCTGTGCTTTGGTAGTTTCTCTAGCCTTATGGTGTCTTCTCTCTGCAGCAGTTGAAGATTCTCCAGCCCTGTGCTGTTGTCTCTCTTCATAGAGCAGTAGACTATCCTTGCAGTGTCTTCGCTTGATGTACAGCAGTTGATTATTTGACCTTGTAGTGTCTTCTCTCTCGTAGCAGTGGTCTTTTCTCTATCCTTGCACTGTCTTCTCTCTCCATACAGTGGTGTAGTCTCCAGCCTTGCACTGTCATCTCTTTCCTACTTGTGGTATAGTGTCCAGCATTGAGTTGTATTCTTTCTCCATACAGTGGTAATCTCTAGCCTTGCCGTGTCTTCTCTCTCTTTACAGTGGTATACTCTCTAGCTTTACACAGTCGTCTCTCTCCATACAGTGACATAATCTAGCCGTGCAGTGTCTTCTCTCTCCATGCAGTGGAATGGTCTCTAGCTCTGTGGCATCTTCTCTCTACTTACAGTTGTATATTCTCTTGCCTTGCACTGTCCTCTCTTTGGTATATTGTCTAGCATTGAGGTGTATTCTTTCTCCAGTGGTGATCTCTAGCCTTGTCATGACCTCTCGCCATACAGTGGTAATCTCTTGCCTTGCTATATCTTCTCTCTCCATTCAGTTTTAAATTCTCTAGCTTTTCCCTGTCTTCTCTCTCCTTATAGTGCTAGATTCTCTAATCTTGCTCTGTCTACTCTCTTCGTATAGCGTTAGATTCTTTAGTCTTGCATGGTCTTCTCCCTGCATACAGTGGTAAATTCTCAAGCACTGGATAATTGTCTGTGCTTAGCCAATAGCAAGCTCTTTTGTTGTGCATAGTGTTTTTATCCTTCCAGTGTTAAAATCTCTTGTCTTACACAATGTTCTCCATTGATTGAAGTCTAGTGCTGCAGACTTGCTCAGTTTCCAACTTATAGATGAAAGCACTGGCCTCGCTCCTGAAAAAATCACACTTATATTCCCATGGCATACAATTACACCTTAATGCCTGTTCTCCTGTTGACTTAACTATGCTTAGAAGAACGATGAATGAGCAACATTACTGGATGATCTTACAACACCTTAAACTGAACCCTCAGAAGCAGGATTCCTTCGGATCTACTCGCAACCCAGCAACACGCCTATTCAAACATGGATTGACGCAACCAACATTCTCGACTGTAAACCAACCATTGTTGAAACAATGGAATCCTCGGGCTTCACCCTGGACAAGAACAGGAACCTTTATGCACACATCAATACCCTAGCAAGAAATGTGCAGCACCATATCATACTCTTTCAGATAATCAAGCCCATTATCCAAGCTCAGGATTTCCGGCCTATTGTCCAATTTCTGACCCTCAAACTACTCAACTAAGGCAGCAGCCTTCAGACTGGCTGTGGTATCTTCATGTCTTTGCCATGCATTCTCTCCTTACTTATATGTCCCCAGCTGCTCAGCCAGTGTGACTGTGAGGTAATAGAATGCTGATGTGTGCATGGTTTGAGTGAAGGTCAGTTGGAGTACGTGGGCTGAGCAGCAAGGATGCTGCTCCCAGTGGGGCTTTCCTGATTCCATTCTACCATCTTTCACCTGTAACCTGAGATACTTATCTTGAAATGAAATGAAATGAAATTCGTACTTGTAAAGCGCACTTATACCCCCAAAGAGGTGTCCTGGCGCTGTACGCATACCGCTGTGGAACCCTTCCTGGCTTTTCCCTGTGAAATGTCCACTCCTGGGCACCCCCAGGGTGAAGCCAGGCATCCCAGCGCTGTTGGGGCCGTTGTGGAGATTAAGCAAGCTATTGCCCAGAGTTGCAGAGTGGGACCCATGATTAGAATAGGTACCGAGGCGAGAATTATCAGGTCCGAGGAAATTGAGCCCAAGACCCGCCGAGGCGGGAATTGAACCCTGGTCCCGGGCCAGATCTCTGCATCAGGGTCTGCCGCTCTAACCATTGAGCCACACTTCTCCACATTCTTGAAGAATAAAGCAACCTATCACCTATTCTACTGGCTACCATGCATTTTCATTTACCACAATGGCGCAGAATTCATCTAGAATCTTTAAGAACAGCACTCTATTGTGCAGCACACTTGGTTTCAGGCTCCATAAGGTAAAACTATATCTGCTCATTTCAGGTGGACCCTGAGATCTCAGAAGCTCATACTCTTTTCGACTTGAAAACCCACTCTTCAAAAAATCATTTTATGAACCAAACTTTCTTGGGCAGTGCACCTAAGTTCTGGAACTCAGACCCACCAGCCGCGGCCCGTGCAGGTAAGAGCACTGAAGCCGGGTTGATTTGACAGACGACCACGAGGGAAATTTAAATAAATAATTAATTTCCCTCGTCGTCGTCTGTCGAAATCCCCCCCACCCGGACCCACCGCTCTTACCTGCACGGGCTGCGGCTGAGACCCACCAGCATGACAAATAACCTCTTAGATGCCGTTTTCAAGAAAAATCTCCTTCATGGCTATCTCCAGTCATGGCCGGTCTCCATTCGGATCCTCCTAGAAAGTCATCTGAGGAAGCAGAGTTTGGATTATGGAGACAAGATGGCTCATTAGGGTTACCACACCGTTTTTTTCTGCCATGTTCCAACCAAAGTTGAAGCTCAGTCCCATGTTTTTCTGTCCCGCTGTCCATCATGATTGTTCTCCATAAGTCCCTCCTCTCTTGGCAGGCAGCTTTTCCCCTTTTGACTCTCTATAATTTGTCCTTAGCTCCTAAGAGCCTCATCACTCAGATTCTCATTTCATCCACTGGTGATCTCTGTCGTCGGTGGAAACCCTGAAGCAGACCGCAGTACACAGCCAGAACTCCTTTGTATGCAATTTTGGTTTCCTGCCGTCGCGGAATTCTGGGTCTGTGACAGCTCTAAAGTCTTGTAGTGCTGGAAAGCTTTATAAATTCACACTCCATTGACAATAATTATTAATAACTAGATAGAATAATCCCTGTAGTAATATTAACAAATGTAATATAGAGAATGGTATTACTATCACCATTGCTAATAATACTGCTATTAATGTTAATAATAAATAATGGTCAACAAAAACGATAAAAGCACAGCTAATGCAGCATTAATATTGAACACTTATAACAGTTAACAAAGATGGTGATATCAAGGTTATTACCACTGTTGCAATCAATACCATAAAATGTGTTCGAATGTGTTTATGGATGTTAAACTAGTTCCTAGTGAAATAGATCCCTCTTCTTTTTCTTCTTTTTCTGGAAATCATCTACCAGGTGTAATAAAATTGAGCAAACATTGATTTTGTGCAGAATATCTGCACATTAACAGAGGGAAAAAAATGCAAAAGCCCCTTGCACAAGATTGGCAGACGCCCATTGTTGGAAAATCATTACTGAGCCGAAGTGGTTCTTGCAGGTTTCCGGCACTACTTGATGTGATGCCAGTTTTAGCCAATTGTCATTGGATGGAACTGGTTGACCTCCGCCTGCCCAGGCCTCCATGTATCCTAAAATACAATAAATTCACTACAACACACTATTATAATACTTTAACAGGTATGATTCAACATCTGCATGGGAAAAGGCTTCAGCTTACTTTGAATATTGTCATACTTTCTTTATAGTCTTGATATTGTGACACCAAAATAGATATTTGATTGTTCTTACCAGGAGGAATGGAACCTTTGACAAATGTTTATAGTTGTGAAGACAGAGGCTTTCCCAAACTGAATGCTGTTTAAAATACTTGCTTTGTCTTTACTCCAGTGAGGGCTCGGAGCTGCGAGTGGACTGAAGGACTACCTGCACACTTCTGCAACTCTAGTGCACTTACTCTTCACAACACAGGAAGTTGATTGCTGTAGCCTGCACAGTGCATGTTTCTGTGGCGGGGGTCAGCACAACTTACCCTACTTCAACTCCATCATTTCGTAACTCATCACAGGGTGGAGTGAGGTCAGAGAGGCTTACTGACGGCACCCATCATGTGACGCGTGGTGAATATCATGGCTCTGGTCCCATGATTAACATGTAGCCTTCGGCTCTGCGGATCTGAAACCTAAAGTACCTAAGGTTAACTTTGCCTCCATGTCATAAAGGGGTGGTCCATAGTGCAAAGCGATATGGTTTTGTTGGGCTCAAGCCCCCCCCCCTTCCCTCTCCCCAGCGCCTTGAGACCCTCGCGGGTAAGTAGTGCGCTCTACAAATTCTGTGATTGATTGATTGAAGACAAGGCCTGGGCGGTGAACTTGGCTCAGTTTCCGGAGTTTTCCACACTCGGTGCTCCTCAGAGCATGCACAGTTCGGAAAAAGTCTGCTCTGCTTCGTTTTTTCCTCGCTCATGTTCCCTAACATTAAGTTGGCGAGCCGGGGAAAATTCAATGCTAGACCACCTCCCAGTGAGATTTCTCAGTGCGGGCGGTCGTGAATGATCGCGACAGCTTGTGTTGAGAAACCATCCGTTTGCGTTGAGGAAGCTGCCGCTCGAGTAGAAAATGTACTTGGGCGGCAGAAAGACGCAGCGCCTTCTTGCGGTGCGTGAACGGCGCAACCTAACGTACTTTGCTGTTTGCGGAACTCCGTGCAGCGCAGAAGAGTTTTTTGGTCACTTTCGCGTAACTCTGCGAACTCCACCCAGGCCTACTGAAGACTTCACAGATCTCAGGGCTGTGAGATGGTGAGCTTGTCAAATGTTGATTGATGTCTGAGCTAATGCCCAGGCACAACGCTAGTGGCTTGAAAGGGCTTCCGTCAGTCCTCACTTTGCATGAAACACACAGCTAGCCTGAGCCAGCAACAAAAGTATAGGTATCTTTTTTAAGAGTTGCTCACAAAATAGGAAAGGAAAGATAAAGAAAGAGAAACAAGAAGGGCAGAGCCCTAATGTCCACCACAGTGAGCCAACACTGAGGGTGACCAAGTCACAGCGAGAGGAATGGGGATAGTTACCCTGTTCCTAATATTTACATTTCAAACCACATATCACAATTCGTCTATCCATTTCCACTTGAGATTAACTCCTTCCCACCACCCCTGAGGACTAGGCATATAACCATGGCAGGGTTAGCAATTGCTGTGTTCCAGATATCCAGTAGTGCCAACAGGAGGGTACTGCCCACATATTCTCAGTGCTCCTTTGGGCACGAGAGGTGGGTTTCTTGCTGTGGCACAGATCATAATGAGTCGGTGCTGGAATCTCTATGGTGCACGCGGTGTTGAGAGGCCAGCGTCTGACTCATTATATCACGTCAGAGCACTGAAATATGCTGATGTCACATTACCTTTTTACTTAGAGCTTTATGGGAGGCAGCAATGACCAATGCACGTATGCCACTCGCCACTCCCTTTTCACCCACACAACACCCACACGAGGCCGGATCACCAGCGCCGCCGCTAATGGGCGATGAGGGAGCTGGCAGCAGTGAAGATCCTGATGTGTGTGTGCTGCGAGTCCACCAGGACTGATATCTAGTGCACATTCATCAAGGGCAGTGGACAGCCATTTTCTCCTGCTTTAAAAACACATTTCTCTGCGGGTAGGTGATCTTCTGGACATTTCACAAAGATGAACGAGCAGACCTAGGAAAGCCGCAGCGCTCTTGAAAAGATACATGGCCTCTTCTACGCCATCACCGCTCACAGGTGCCCAGCCTGAGATCTGCTGCAAGAACACTCGTTCTTGTTGAACAGTGAGGAATGACTTCTGTCACCTGAGGCTTTAAAGCCTGTGCACACTCATTTGCAGGTTTATTTTTGGGAAGAAGTGTGAGAAAGCACTGTTATCACCTGCAAAGTACCACAATGGTCCCTAAAGACATTTTGCCTCTGTTGAGATACGTTTACATACTCAGCCTCCACCTACAGAGGGCAGCAGAGAGTGTGTCCTGAATGTGCCCCGAGCAGGAGGTCTGTAGGCGAATGCATGAGGGGTTACCATGCATACCCGAGGGGTTACCATGCATACCCGAGGGCCTGCCACAGAGCCTGCTTCCTATCAGAGTAGATGTATCTGGCGAGAACTGTGCGCGTGCTGCGTGTTGCTTGGTGCGTAGAGACGTCTGTCTGTCCAGGAGTGCCGCTGGAGCGTGCTGGAGGACGTGGAGTTCGGAGCATGGAGCCCCATCTCCAGAGGCGCAGGAGCCGGCAACTGGGGAGCCGAGACCCGGAGCTCAAGGCCCAAGCAAAGGGGCTTAAGGAGGCCTCGAGGATCCCGGGGAGGCGACCGGTCGAGGAGGGTTAGGCCGACGGTCTCGGTACGGATGGAGTCATTCGTAGTGCGGAGGCGCAGAAGCAGACCGCCCAGGTGCTGATGAGGCTTGGGTTCCGGCACTCCCGACCCCCTCCAAACCTTTCTCGACACACCGAGACAAGTACATGTCCAACATTTTCAATACACTGAACCCTTCCCTCTGGGCAGTGGCGGCTGGTGACATTTGAAAGTGGTGGGGCGTAACATTCTTGTCGTACTGCACTGCGGCGAGCGAGCTCGAACACCCTACGGGGGGTTTGGGGGTGCTCTCCCCCCATGAAAATTTTGAAAAAAGAGTAGACAAATGGTGCATTTTCAAGCAAATTTGAGGAAGCAGGAAGGTTAATAAAGCAATTAGTGCTGGGCCTAATAAACATAGATCGGTCACTGCACTTCCCCTCCCCTCACTTCACACAGCTTTGCTCTTGTACCTTCACCCAGCTCCACAGAGACCCATGCTCACTCACAGGTGTACACATACCTCTCTACTGGGGAAAAGTTAGTCAAATGTTCAAGCTTGTACCTCTGAATTCAGGCACTAAAATCCAAGCTTAAATATATACATCAAATTCTTCATACCACTTTCCAAGTGTCATATTTTAAGAAATTAGAAGTCATGGCAATGACCGTAACGCTTCTTACAATAAACTGGAAGAATTGTAGGTTTTGCATGTCTAATTCCACTTTTAATCGACAATCTTGTTCACTTTCATCACTTTTTCAGCATGTCACAGAAAAGGGGGTGAGAGGACAATGTGCTCAAGACATCCATTTCCGCAAAAAACACGAGACTAAAAAATGCCATCAGCTGATTCTCCTGCGTCCTCAGGAAACATTTAGGTAAAATAGCCTGCATGCCAAGAGTTAAAGCTGGCCTTGCACCGACTGAAATCTCAAGTTCTGTGATTTAGAAAGATGCTGGCAATGAGGATTCAGTTCTAATAGTCACATTCCAGGCTCCAAAGGTGCCAAATTTTAGGAACTATAATGTACCTGGTCCAGTGGCTAATACAGTCCGATTTCTTGCTTGGATAATCAGCCTTTGTCTAAATATTCACCCAAATAAGTGCAGGCCGGAATTCACCTCCAGGCATGTCATGTCAGCTTATTACCCTGCATCCCGCAGTAGCAGAGCTTACATACACAAGAGGAGGATTATTTTCCTACTTGCTGCTACCGTAACACATAATCACTCTTTCTTCCCCCTCCATCCCCAGACCGCCACTCAACGCAATTGTTTTTCTTGCAATTGCGTTTGCCTTTTTCTGCCTCCGGCTGAGGAGCAGTCTGTGCCACACCTGTTCCTGCTTTGCATGCCCGGCAGATTGTATTTCTTTCCACCTCATTATTTTTGCACAGCTACAAAACACTGAATGCCAAAGCGCAAAGACCATCTGAGCAGCAAATCCCTCTTCCTAAAACACAGCGCGCGCGCGCTCAGTCGATTCCCCCTAAACACGTGTGCTGCGCCCTGTGGTAACCAGAGAGGGCTTCGAGGTCGTCCTGCTGCAGAGACGGCCCCACAGGAATCGGTGGCGTTGTTTGCCATGGAGCTCTGCTGACTGCGGCTGTCCGCGGCCCCCGCAGGGGGCCAATTCAGCAGGGCGGCCCTTTAGTGCCATTTTGGGCACCGCCCACCCGCTCTAGTCGTTGGGGGGGTTCTGTAGGAGCCCTCTAGCCAGGTCGCCACTGTGGCGTCCTTCCGGTGCGCCAGGTGGGGGGAGGGCATATAAGCCTCCCCCACCCCTCCTGGCGGTCTCTGTTCGCCAGCCACGCCGTCTTGGTAGGTCTTCTCTTGTTCCCCCCGCTGGACACGATGTCAGCTGGCTGGCTCGTTGTCGCGCTCAAGCAGCTGATCGTCGTTGTTTGCGGTGAGTTTTGTGTGCCTCGGGCCGGAGGTTGCTTGCTGGCCGTGGTCCTCCTATTGGGGTCCGGCTGCTTGGCATCAATTTTGCGTCCGTGGGGGAACAATTGAAAGCGCGAGTCGTGGCTCGCAGTCTGTCGGGGGCGCAGGCTCCCATCGTGGTTTAGGGCACGGAGCGGTCAAAGGTTAGACATCACTTTTGGGAGATGGAACTCAGTCTCACCTCTTAGCGTTTTCTGCATCCTCAATTCAGAGGAGTGGTGTTTTGCAGTCTAGTCTTGACACAAAATTACTCCGGATGTGTGGCAGATTGTCAGAAATACATTGGAATTGAAGTATGAATTATCTATGGCTGTTGGGCAGAGTCGGGCGGCCATGGGGGTGTTGTTGGCCCAATGCTTTGGGAGAGTTGGTTGGGGCTTCTGGGTTCCTGCTAGCTTTTCACGCTAACAACGTAGACCCACTGTTAGAGCTACTGACCCGGGGGGGGTGGGTCAGAGTTTGTTCCTCGTTGTGGCGCGTAGGTGCGCTGGTGAAGCGCTCCGATTGCGGATGGTTTGCGCTTTTAAATTTGGATTCGGAGGCCGCGAATGTGCGGGTGATCCTACACGGCTTTTAAATGGAACCGAGAGTAACCGCAATACTCAGCACTCGCACAATACACTTATTTAATTACAGAGTGCCTGAACTCTCGAGAAGACAACTGATACTGTGGATCCCCGGTACCAGGACTTTTTCATTTTCTTCGACCTGCCTTCCGGTAGTTAGGACTGGAGAGAATACAGCCTTACGCTAGAGCGGGCGACCTCATAGCTGAGGAACCGGGTTCGAGTTTCGGCATGGCCCCTCAACATCCTGTGATTCTAGGCAAATCACTTATTCTCCGCGTGCCTAACAAAAAATGAATGTGTCCATCTGTTACGAATCTGGTGCTCAGGTAAAGCGCTCTGATATCCGATATCTGCGGGTCTAGCCGATCCTTTGCCTTCTGGTGGCGCCAGTTGCCTCTGCTTGCCTCCTGGCACGCTTTGGGTAGGGGGGCCCCGATCTGCACGTGTGGTGGGGGCGAGTTGGCGCGGACACAGACACACACCAGGTGTGTTGGGGGTTGCGGACGGCGCACTTTGGTTTTCATTAGAGGCAAGATAGCTCAGCGGGTTGATGAATTGGCTGCTGAAATCTGCCTGAAGTCTGGTGGGGCTGATTCGTCTGTCTGCATCATTGCTCTAACATTGAATTGGGGAGGCATGGCGGAAATACTGTTCAGTTGCATTGATCCACTGGCGGAGTGCGTGCTGTAAGCAGTCATTGTGGGTTGACTGGACGGACACACTGCAGCTGCACCCGTGTCTGCAACCCCGTGTTGGTTGGATCCGAGTGGGGAGGCATGTTTTGTTTGGTTTGGGGCCCGGAGTTCTTCCCATTGCTGGGGCGGCCACGGGGCACTGGGGGGCAGTCGCGTGGTGCAGAGAGCCTCGCTGTGCATTGAGCTTGGAGTCGGCACGGGTGAGGCTCGAGGCGCAGGCTAATGTGATAAGAATGGTGGGCCTCGAGTTTGGGAATGATAACTGACATGGGCTTTCAAGTTTTAAAAGGACATTGCTCATATCATGCTTGATCACGCCGAGATAGTTTTGGGGAGGCTGGTGAGACAGATACGCCTGATGTCTCCTTCAGTGTGCCAGCGGCCAAGCGTGGGCTGACTCTCCACCCGATCACGTTCGTGCGGGGGTGGGTGACTACCAGTGGGGCCCAACTCGGAGAGCGGTTTCAAAGTGGCTTTAGCTTCTCCGAGGCTCACGGAGACGCGCGTTCTGGTTCCGCCCGCCTCATGTGGGGGGCTGGCCTCGTGGCCCCGTCGGCATTGTTGTGGTATGAGCAAGATCACTGCTTTTCTCAGAGTTTGTGCGGCTGGGGTAGGGTCACAGCTGTGCTTTGGGCTCCATGTAGAGGTAATCCGTCTTCACAGGGAGTGGATGTTATAAGGTTGCATGTTCCTTTAGTACACCTGCTCATCGTGTCTCCTTACTGAGCGTTACCCCTGTATCTTCCAGGAAGTGCGTTATCGTTACATCTGGCCTAGTGTGCAGACACTGCTCAGGGTCCTGTACATAGGATTAAAACGCTCTCCAATAGTGACATCCAGTGCCATTTTGAGATTGTTGTAACACCAGGTTAGCATAATTTCTGTGCTATTCATGATTAAATGCTAATTATTTATGCTATGTGCATGTGTTTCAATGCCAAGTTTGCATGTTTATTTTACTATGCTGAACTGCTGCCTGCAGGCATTGATAATGCCATGATAGCATACGTTTGAGTGTTATCCTTGGATTCAGGCCGTAGGGGATGTGAGTGTTGCACCTTCTGTAACTTTCTATTACTCCTTGTAGGTGTTATTTATTTATTTTATTTATTACATTTTGCCCTAATGACTTACCTTTGCTGGAGCGGGAGCCAGCAGTTGCGCAGTCGGCGAAAGGGAATACATCGGTTTTGGCGGGTGTTTCTCTACATTGCAGAGCGCTGTCACCTGAAGAAAGCTTCTAGGAGCTTGCTGTCAAATGAAATTTTGCAGGGGGGCGGTTGGAACACTGTGAGGTTACGAGTTATATCCTATATCTGGATGCAAGGAAAGAAACGGCCAGATCAAGGTAGGTGGCACACCAGTCTAATCACATATTTTAGCGCAAGTGTTTTAAATGTTCTAAGTGTGTTAAGCTCATAGGGCAGTGAGCACACGAGTTTTCAAATTAAGTTACAGACAGAAGTAAGGGCATGAAATCTGTTGCGTGGCAGAATAAGTGACCACGCAACACAGTGGTGTTTCTAGACACACTTTGCCCTGCTCACTGCGTATTTCAGGGTAGTGGTGCATTTGGATCCTGTAGTGCGCACGCTCCTTCACTTCTCTAATGCAGACTTTTGAAGGTGGAAGTTTATGGTTGGCTTGAATGTGTATGGTTTCTCGTGACTCGAATGTCTATTCTGCCTGCAATGCTGAGGTGAAGGGCAAAGATGGCTTGGTGGGATTTGGGTTTATCCGGCATCTTTTGTGGTAATAGGGGCTGTCGTACAACCCCCCATGGTAAAGGGTGTGGCCAATAGGTGGCACTGCTCCTCTCCTCAACCGGTCCGAATATTATCTGGTTTTCAACTCCCAATTGTCCGGTGTATAAGGCTCGCAGGATGTGTCTTCAGTGTAGCTACTCTAAAGAGGAAGGTTGGGAGATGGCAGCAGAAGGCGGGTGGGCTGTTAGCTGAGTGTGTAGTCGGTGGCTCGCGTTTTGGGTACGCGGACGGAGTACCGCGCCGAGCATGTTGGATTTTGTAGATGGTGGGCCGGGGAGTGAACTGTTAAGTGACTGATCATGAGCTTGCACCCTCATTTCAGAACTGGCGCATGTTCAATATTCTGACAACGGAGCCACAGTGGCAGCCATGGATGGGGGGCGGCTAGCTGGAGGTTTCAGGTCAGGAGTGCATAGACTTGTAATCAGCAGCACATGCTGTAGTACTACCAGCTGCTCTGGGGCCAAATTATTGGGGGCACCTGTTTGGAACAGCCTTTAATTGACACAGCTCAGTTCTTTCATCCCACTGTGAGGAAGGTTACTGACAGTGCACTTAGGTGGCACCTATGCCTTAGTTCTCTATTGCATCCCACGAGTCCTAGTAGTGCTCCCACTAAGCCAGTCGCTATTGTGAATTTGGAAACATGGCGACTAGCATTGGCACAATCGCCCGAACGTCACGTACGCCTTACAAGTACAGCTCAGCAGCATAGGTACTAGTGGAGAGATCCCGGCAGATGGGATTTGGTTGACCACAAAGGGGAGATCTGGTTGACATGTTGTCAATGTTATTGAATTGGACGACATCAACATAGCAACAGGTGGATAGGGCAGGGGTGCATGTGGCACAGTTGTTAATGGTGCAGGGTAATTATTGTTTTACCCTAGGAAACTGGGATCTCATGCCCAGGTTTTGTCGTTTTGGCCATCGATTACCAGCCCAATGATGGGAAAGTACAATTTTACATTTACTCGGTGCTGTTATGCTAAGTACAGCTCCCACCAGAACTACGGGGTTGTGCTAATGGAGCTGTAGGACGGTGGCCCGATTGACCTAGTGAGTTATGTAATCCCTGTGATGTCATGAGGTTTGGTGTCACAGGTTAATAGGGGCAGATGGTACTAAGTCTCTCTTGGATGGACGATACGAAGGGTATTTAAAATAAACTGGTATGTAGTCTCTTCTGTAGTGTGCCACTGTGGGAGTGCGGTTGGCACATTAAATTTACACTGCTGCTAACTTTTTGGCGCGCTGGGATACCTTAGCACTGTTATGGGATACATATGCTGGGGGAGGGACGCCAGCAGGGCAGCACAGCATCCGTCAGTGCAGATGACGGATGGGTTTGCAGGCTATAAGGACATGGTGATCCACCCATGTCTTGGTTTAGGCGAGGTGGCACACCGAGCGGCCCTGTAGGGCATGAGATAGCGTAAATTCACTCCATGTCTACATGTTATTGGCTGCTGCAGCACTTGGTCATCAGTCTGTACCCTCGTACTGGGGATCATCCAGGTAAAGGGGCACATTAGGGCTTAGTCACCCCAGATTGATATGCACAAACTGGCACACGGTGCGTTAGGGTTTGCATCGGCCGGGTTTGTTTAATCTTTTCATAGGGAAGAGATATGTGGGGTACCTAATTGCTCACAGCCTGGCACATTAAGGTGGGCGCAAAGCGGGTTGTTATCCATTAAATGTTTTATAATAAATGCTTTGGGGCACTTGCAGCAGTGAGGGAGCTTCCTGAGGACTTGAGGGTTAGTAGCACTCCCCTCCCCCAGGCACACAGGGCTTTCAGCAGAATGGCCGCAGGCTCGAGCAGGTCTGAGGGGGATTTCTGCGCAGTGCTTGTAGAAGGTCATGTACCATTAAGGGCATGTTCTACGAAAGGGCAGGTTACTGCGAAGGTTGTTCCAAAGTTTTGGGGTCAAACTGGGTTGGAGCAGTAAAGTTAGTCAAAGCACAAACCGGCTACAATGTATTAAGGAACATTTGGCATTCCGAGTATTCAAGAAAGGGCAGGGATTGATACATATTGTCCCCTCCTGTTCCCACGGTCTTGTATGCTCCCTGGTACAATAGCAGAGGTTCAGGAGGGCTAGACTTCATCTAGGGTGGTGACTGGCTTAATTCGATGGGCAAATCCAAAGGTTTCACAATTACTAACGTGTGACATTTTCAGCTGCTGGTGCATAGTTTTATTCATATGCACAGTATTATTAATTTAAATAATAGATGGATTGACTAGTACAACCAGCGGACGTTCTCACGCCAAGACATTTGGCAGCGGTGAGTGTTGCGATGCGGTAAGGATATCAAGGTTAAATATGACTGCCAGGCATCAGTAGCACGGAGCGGCTTACAGCCAGAGGCGGTATCCGATGCAAGGGCAGATGTTAGATTAGAGCCCTACTCAGAGGGACCGACTTAAGTGCTTGGAGGTCTGTTGGCACCGCCTTTCAATGGAAGCCATTGTCTAGCGGGCTGCTCTGAGCAGGGCATTTGCAGGCGTAAGTAACAGTATCAGCTGCCAGTTCAAACGTGCATCTTTCACTAATTTACTCAGACAACTGGGACAGGAAGTAAGGCGGGCTGGATAACTCTTGCTTCTACCTGCATTGGCACATCTTGTCAGGAGTGACTGTCAAAGGGATGGCACTTAAGCCAGGTAATGTTAGCACCCATCCACACCAAGCCGATTGTTTAAGGTCACCCTTGGGCCGCGTTACACAGCCCAGTATTAGGCCCTTGTGGGTCAGTGCCATGAATTACTAAATTGAACTGAACAGGAGGCGTGACCGTGAGTTGCACTAGCAGAAGTTTGGGGAAGAGCTAAACTCCACCCATGGTCATGGTGTAGTCTTAAGTAGATGGAGTTGTCACTCTTATTTGACCAGGGGTTCGATGCTACACGAGGGCATCGCCGTGCTGCGGCCAGAGCACGGTCATGGTGTTTCCCAGGGGGGCAGCAAGTGAAGGCAAGGCTCTTTCCAAATCTGGCACCAGAACACAAGGTAGTCAGGGCCAACTTGTCTGTTGGGTGACTTGGGTAGGCACCTGTGTAGTTGTCACTCCACGAAGGGGTGAGTTGTCTCCAATAGTGGGCACAATACATATATGTGTGTCTCTGGCCTTACAGCTGTGTCGAGCCTGTCTCAGTTAGAGGTACGCCCAGGTGGAGATTTTGTACTTAAGGTTTGCAGGACCAATGCGGTTTGTGGTATCTCCTAGCGGACCCACTGAAGGTGTACTGCAGCTAAACAGGGAACTGGGAAGCTTGGTTTCCGTCACTTTGGCAAGTTTAAAGCATCCAGGGTCGGAGATGGACAGTAGGTACTGTGCATCTGTGATCCGACGGCAGTTAGGCAAGCGGGGTGCGCTGCGTAAGTTGTAATTGCACGAAAGGGTGAGGTGTCTCCAGTAGTGGGTGCAAGACGTATATTGTTTCAAACCAGCTTTGATACCATTAAGGTGTTCACCAGGGTAGCAAGCAAAGGGGTTTGTGCATCCGTCTGGGCAACGGGGCGAAATAAGTGCCCCCCAGAACCAAGGGCAGGTGATATGATCCTGCAGTTAGGCGCAAACGCCCGCCCGGTGAGTAATAGATGCCTCGCTGGGTGGTGACGCTGTCAGCCAACAGTGTGCTGCCGTCCAAAGTAATGGGGCAACGACCTTATTCCCATGGGGAGGAGGGCACTATTACAAACCATGAAGTATGACTTGGGTGAAATCAGCAAACGCATGGGTCAATGCAAACTCTGGTGGTCGGAAATCATCCCTCGCAGAAACTGGCGCGGGGCCAGGTCTAGCGTGGCGGCCGAACATTCGCGTAAAAGGGTCAATGGTGCCATGCGCAAGTTCCCAGACCAGAGGGGCCTGGGTTTCATCAGGCACGAGCTGATTCAGTCGAGAGTAGAGGGATACTTTGAGAATGATGGGGTCCACTTATCTCCAGTGGGGATGGACCTGCTCCTGCTTGACCTGCAGGAGGCACTGGAAATAGCAGGCTGTAGGTGACAGTATAGCTCGCATGTGGGGGGGCTCTGGCGACGACGGGAGCCGCCTCCAGAGCTGTGGCGGAGTTACAGGGCGATCTGGAAGCAGACGGGTACAGTAAGGGTACCTCTGCGGCAGACCGGTACAGTAAGGGTACCTCTGCGCGGCACAGTAGGGGTGCCAGAGCCAAAGACCAGGAGCCTCAGGGCAAGTTCCTGGAAAACCGCGACGGCGCCCCATTAGTCCTTCGGGCGGTTGGGGGCATGACCAACCGGGGGTTTGCCCTGATACGCTCCGCCCTGAAAAGGGCATGAGTAGAAGAGACCAACGTGTCACGTGATCCGGAAGAGGATCATCAAAGGTAGCACTGACGGCGAGTCCCACAGTGCTGGCTCACCAGGCTGGCGGGGGCAGCATAGGTTGGCACAGCTGCCCGCCCTTGGATCGCCCGTAAGATAACCCACATATTGCATACTCTTGTATGGAATAAACCTGCAGCAATATTTTCCCATAACAAAAGTTGTCTTGTGTATTTATTCATTCTTGCATGCTCAGACTGGGGGTGGGAGAAGTTGCCGATAATGGCACTATGCGGCTGTCCGCGGCCCCCGCAGGGGGCCAATTCAGCAGGGCGGCCCTTTAGTGCCATTTTGGGCACCGCCCACCCGCTCTAGTCATTGGGGGGTTCTGTAGGAGCCCTCTAGCCAGGTCGCCACTGTGGCGTCCTTCCGGTGCGCCAGGTGGGGGGAGGGCATATAAGCCTCCCCGCCCCTCCTGGCGGTCTCTGTTCGCCAGCCACGCCGTCTCCCGCCCCACCTCTTACCCGGCGTCCTGGCTGGTGGACAGGGTACTCTGAATGTTTTAATGTTTTCCTTTTGTGTTGCAGGCGGAGTTACAGGGCGATCTGGAAGCAGACGGGTACAGTAAGGGTACCTCTGCGGCAGACCGGTACAGTAAGGGTACCTCTGCGCGGCACAGTAGGGGTGCCAGAGCCAAAGACCAGGAGCCTCAGGGCAGGTTCCTGGAAAACCGCGACGGCGCCCCGTTAGTCCTTCGGGCGGTTGGGGGCCTGACCAACCGGGGGTTTGCCCTGATACGCTCCGCCCTGAAAAGGGCGTGAGTAGAAGAGACCAACGTGTCACGTGATCCGGAAGAGGATCATCAAAGGTAGCACTGACGGCGTGTCCCACAGTGCTGGCTCACCAGGCGGATGGGGGCAGCATAGGTTGGCACAGCTGCCCGCCCTTGGATCGCCCGTAAGATAACCCACATATTGCATACTCTTGTATGGAATAAACCTGCAGCAATATTTTCCCATAACAAAAGTTGTCTTGTGTATTTATTCATTCTTGCATGCTCAGACTGGGGGTGGGAGAAGTTGCCGATAATGGCACTATGCACAACACTCGCATCGACTTTCCCGCCATAAAACGGATTCCTTTGTGTAAAGGGATAGCACAGCAGTTTGGTGCAAGATAATTAAAAGTAATCAGGTTTACAATACTTCGGTGAGCGGATACAACGGAATGGGAGGATGGAGATAGTTTTACTGCAATAAATCACTTCACATCTTTTTTTGCAACTATATTTGATATACGGCACAGAGGTCAAATCGGCATTTATTAGTTGTTTGTATGGATAATATCTAATGTTATTATGCTGTCTGCCCGCACTTCTGGGGGCAGAGAGGTGGGTCCACCTGGAACAGCTCTCTGAGAACAGTGGGTGCGACTCTAATGCTCTTCTTGACATCTGATGATGGCGCAGTGTGTAACCTGGCGTTACAGTGTGCCATCTGAAACAATAGCACTCGATAATTTGGCTTCTGAAATCCTGATATCTGACAGTATTACATTTCAAAATTCTATTTACATTTGGTGTCCCATCGGACGAGCTCGTTGACATCTGATGAGTTAATCGACTTCGGATCATCTGATACTACCCAGGCCCGCAGATACACATCCAGTTCTGAGCATTCATGTTGACAATCTGCGCGTTGCTTAGGGATTTCAGGGGTGCTGACTGCGAAGATGGACGGATGATATCGCCAACTCTCTCCGTCTGCCTGCCACACTTTCTTAGTGGCAAAAGGTGTGCGCAGTGGTGGTGTGCCATTTGCATACATGCCAACATTTTAGAAGAGCAAAGTGGGAGATTAAAGAAAAAAAATCGGGAGAATGGGGCCTTGAATCGGGTTACTGTCATGTATGGGCTTTGCAAGTGTGCTGCTGCAGGATCGGACATTTGAAACGCAAATGCATGTTTTTTTCTTACCTTTCAGAAGCATGGAGTGCATTGGCAGGCAGAAAGAGGGTGATGCAAGTGTTGAGCACTGGCCTGCAGGAGCAGGTTGCTGGCAGTGCATACACCACGTTACACAATACCAAGCCCTGTCAGCTGAAACAACCGAGTAATCAGGTTTTTGCTTGAAGGAATCGGGAGGCGGGAGACTAGCCTTGAAATCGGTAGTCTCCCGCCGGAATCGGGAGGGTTGGCATGTCTGGCCGTTTGCTGAAAAGACATGTTTTTTAATGTAACACTCAAATAATTAGTGCCTCAAAGCGGCCTCCAAGCACTGTAATTTTACAAGTCTGCCACCTAAGGAACGGTCTTCATTTGCCCCAGGTGGAAGGATAAACAGCAGACAGAGCCACGTTGAGATTCGATCACGTGCAGTTCACACACACCTATCTCGGCTGCTTACGCTGCAATTCTGCGACTGTTTTAAAAGCCAATGACGCAGAAGTGTAGAGAAACAATAGTCGTATTTATAAGGTGGGCTGAGAGGAACTATAGCCGCGGTGCATATCGATACATAAGCAGAGTTGAGGATGCACGTGCCCGTGAAGCAGCCAAGGAAGGTGTAGGCATTGTATTAGTAGGGTCTGAACCACAAACTTAGGATGTCTAGCAGGTATTTCACACCATAAGGCTTCTTGTTATTCAAAAGCACCTCGTGAGAGCGCGGCTAAAATGCATGTCCTTAAAAGGGCATTTTCACCCGGGAGCAGGTCCCGCTGCTTCTGCCCCTTCCTTCGCTCTAAAGACGATGACAATGACAGGCAGCCCACCTTGGCCCTACGCGTGGGTGAATAAAAAATAAAAAGTTACGTACCGTACCACGCCGCCTCCGACTCCGCTCCTGGCCAGTGTAATGGCCCAGCCGGTCCCGCGTGGTCTGAATCCTGGAGGAACAGGAAGCATCCAGCAGGCAGCCTCCCTCCCTCCCCTACCCTAAGCCAATCACAACGCTGCAATGGCAGCGTTGTTATTGGTGAGGCGCAGCGGAGAGCGCCCCAGCCAGGCCATTTTCTCTATGTAGGCTGCATCATGCAGCCTACATAGAGAAAAAGGGAGAGTGCGCATGACTGGGTTGGTCGGCCCTGGGGCCGACCAAACAGTCAGTACCCACAACAGTGGGCAAAGCCACTCCCCCCCTGCCCTCCAGCAGGACTGCCCACCCGCCCGCCCACAACCAGGCACTTCTGTTTTCTCGCAGTGCGAGAAGCAGAAACATAAAATGGTAGTTTTACCATTTTATGTTTCTGCCTTCTCGCACTGCGAGAAAGCAGTGGGGCGACACCCCACGCCCCTATGGAGGAGCTGCCACTGCCTCCGGGCCTTTCAGGACCTACCCTAGGGGCAACTTATGTGCATTAAAAAGGAAGGTTTGGGCCTGGCAAAAGGTTAATTTTGTCAGGTCGAAATGGTAGCTTAAAACTGCACACACAGACTGCAGTAACAGGCCTGAGACATGCTTAAATTGCTACTCAAGTGGGTGGCACAATCAGTGCTGCAGGCCCACTAGTAAAATTTAATTTACAGGCTCTGGGCATAGATTGTGGCAATTTAGTAGGGACCTACAAGCAGGGTTGGATTGGGATCACAGTTAGGCCCGGGCACTCCTTAAAAAAGTGGGCCACATTCCCGGATCGTGCCCTTTCATTAAACACTAATTGATTAGTCTCATTGGGCACATGTTTATATAAATGTTTGGTCATTTTAACATGTTATAGCTTATAGAGCCAGTAATGTGGGTAAAAACTAGAAGCACTGATTTTTGGCCTGGCGGGCAAGGTGAATATAATGGTCCAAGGGCGACAACACCTGATCTGATGGGTATTTTAATATACTGGCCTGTACAAAAATGATAATCACCCAAATCCAATATTTTTTCACCTAATCAGTATGTATTTTAAACAGTAAATGTAAGGCAAATGCACTTTATATTGATTTCTAAAAATGCCTTAATGACCTGTGACTGATCGTCAAATTAACAAAGGCAGAAAAGCCACGTTAAAAAGAAATAAGGTTTTTATTATATATAAAGATTCGTCTTTAATTATCATTCTCTAGCGTCTGCAGCCTTTTAAAACATGAACAATGGCTGGTTTAAAAAAAGTTTTATATAGTGTGAACTGGTCCCACAGGCATTGGATCTACTTACATGAGCACCAGTTGCGTTAGAGGCGATCAAATTCGTTTTTATTTTTCAGCCTCAGGACATTAAGTGATTTGCCCAGAATGACAGGATGTTGAGCTAACGCAGAAACTCCAACATAGATCCAGAGTTCCAAAATTGGCATCTCTGGTCAAGGTAGCCTCACAGCTAGGCCTATGCAAACTGCAAACCCACCGGTGCCCCCCACACCTTACCGTCAGTGCAGAAAGGCACTGGGGCTAAGATGACAACACCTGGCCCCCAGCAAAGCCCCTGAATACTCTCCCCCTCCCCGTCCACCAACGCCTGAGTATGATGCGAGGGCCCAGTGGGGAAGGGGCAAGGGAAAGACAGTGCTTTTGGGCTGGGTCGAACCCAAGGGGGTGAGGTGAGAATGACCCTACAGCCAGAGCAACAACTGGCCCCCAGGCAGGCCACTTCCTACCCACCCTCTCCCCAGCCCACTATGGCCTCGGGGTTATGACCTGGCAGAGGTGGAAGGAAGAAAAGAACAAAGCTTCTGGCCGGCCTCGGAGGTGGGGGGCCAATAGGGGCTGGGGTGAAGATGGGCCATCCGCTGTTATCACCTGACCATGAACCCCTTGTGAGGCTGCTTTACTCTTCCTGTGCCGCCTCTGTTTGACAGCCCGGCAGGGGAGAAGGAACACTGCTTTGTCTGTGCAGCCCCCCAGGGCTACAGCCTGCCTTACAATACAGTGGCCTGGCTGGGAGCTGGCGAAGGTCTCAAAGTTTCTGTGGCCCAGGTGACACAGGGCTTAAAAATAAAACGGCCCACGGGTGACACTTAGGTGCCGGCCCATCGGCCAATGCCCAACTGCCCGCCTTCCCAATCCAACCCTGCCTACAAGTAAATTAAATGCCATTCGGGTGTAAGCCAGTTCTACCATGTTCTAAGGAGAGGGCACAAGCACTTTAGCACTGGCTAGCTGTGGTAAAGTGCGCAGAGCCCTGAGGCCAGCAAAAACAAAGCCGGCTAAACAGGTGGGCCGAAGGCAAACATTTAGGGGGAAAACCACGGCAAGGATGCCAGGTCTAATGGGACATTTCCTCATTTGTTTTAGGGTGCGACTGTCAGGAGATACACTCACAGTGTGCTACATAGAAGTGGTGCACAGTAAGTGCATATACCGAGGACGCGCAGCAGAAGAGGGGAATAGGGGTTCTATGGACTTGCCAGGTATTTTCCTGCTGGAAGGTTCAGTCACTCACTCCCTGCTCCCCTTTGAACCTGTTCTGGTATCAGTGTATTTTTGTGTTAATTAACCTAACTATTAACTTAATCCATCACTAGAAACTAGAGGAAATTCTTCAACAGTTTTCTCAGACCACATTACTGCCCCAATAATGAATACATTTACAACAACAACTAATAACCACTGGGCTAACCGCCAACCTAGGGGTAGGGGTTGCGCGCTAACCCCTCTAAAGTGTCTCAACACCTCTGCATGGGTAGTAGCCACTAAATAGATGCAATTACTTTACAATACAGTGCAATATTTCACCTCGGTCCTCCTATAGACAGTCCACAGCCTAGAAAGGGGAAACGGCCACTACAACGCGGCCGTTTCCACGAAAACCTTAACCACGCATGCATTACAACGCATGCGTGGTTACCACGAAAGCCTTTACCATGCATACCTTTACTACGAGATACGTAGTAAAGGTATGTGTGGAAAAGGCTAAAATTTGAAAAAGGGGGCTTGGAGGGTCTCCCCCAAAAATAAAAAGAAAAGCGTGGGAAAAAAAGGGGGCTTGGGGGGGTCTCCCCCCCCCAATAAAAAGAACCTGATGTCACGTCGCGAAGTGGAGGCAATCTGCGTCGTTTGAGAGGAAACGGAAAGAAACTTCCGCTTCCTCTTTACGACGTACGACGTCACCAAGGAAGATGAAGGAGAGGAGACGACGTGACAAGGTAAGGGGAATTTTAGTTAAAAAAAATATATATATAGAAGGATTGAGGGTTCAGGGCAGGGGTAATTATAAGAAGCATTGGGGGCTGGGGGGTCACGTAAGGGTACAGGGGAGAGGTATAACCTTTACCAAGAGTATGCCCTTACCATGCATAAATTTACAACGAAAATCGTTGTAAAGGTATGCGTGGAAAAGGAATATTCGTGGTAAAGGTTATGCGTGGAAATAGCATTCCGTTGTAACGCATGCGTGGTAAAGGCATGCGTTGCAACGGAATGCGTTGTAACGACATACAACCCCTAGAAAGAGTCTATCTTTGGTGTTTAAGATATGTGACAATGGGTTTTGGGAAGTCCTCATAATTCATATTCAAATGAGTAGGATCACCTTGATGAGGCCCTCGGGATGCACGATGTGCAAGAATCATCAGGTAAACGAGGTGGACTCCATTGATACTCCTTTATGGGGAAAGTCATCTTGCTGCACCGAGCTGTGTCATTAGGAAAGTGCAGGGATGTGTTATTTAAAGCAATATGACGCATCCCTGTGCTTTCCTCTGCGCTGGTGCACAATTAGATGCATAGCGCCAACGCAGGCACCCTTGCACCATGGTGCAAGGGTGCCTGCGTTGCAGGAATTATTGTTTATGTGCAGGAAGGGGCACCTTCCTGCACATAAACAATAATTGATGGAATTTTCCTCCTTCTATATGTGCTACAGAATGCAGCACACATAGAAAGAGCAACAAACCAGGAGAATTCAAGGTATTTCTCCTCGCTGTGACACTTTTACGTCTCGCCTTGGGAGGCATAGGAATCTGACACATTCCCAGGTTAACGAAACCTTGTAAATCTGGGAATGCATCAGATTCCATGGGTGTTGTCTGGGAACACCCACAGCAACACCCATGGATCGCCCCTTTCATGCAGAGTAATGCATGAAAGGGGCCATATTTACATGGCCATGAAAAGCCACCCAGCATGGCTTTATGTGGCCTTGTAAATATGGGCAGGTCCACTGCACCTCCAGAGCATTATAAAATTGACGCTCCAGCGGCGTTAATGTGCCGCAGGGGCATTTAAATATGCCCCCGAGATGTTATAGGATCTGTGGTTTCAAGACTGTGTTTAAAATTACCTCCTACCCCTTGGATCAAGAGGTTTGTTAAAAAGTAAAAATTGGGGTAGTGGTATGGTTAAAAGAAAGGGAGATGTGTATGGGGAAGAGTTAGTTAACCCGCACATCTACATAAAATATATAGTAACATGGTCAACATGTTTCAGCCTACTTGCACCAGCTAGGGTCTGTGGCTTTCGGCCGGATCATAGTGTAATTGTTTGGATCCCTTTTGTAAAACCAGAAGGACACTTTCCCCTGGTTATTGACGTGCTCTCTCAATTAAGAAATTAGAAAATATCATGGCTGCACCTTCAGTGTTCTCTTAAAGGCTCCATAGGGCCGGGAAGGAGGCAGACTGTGATGCTCTTCGGAGCAAATTCTCCGTGCTGACAGCGGTCCTTCCCATCCTGCATAAGCATGCTGACCATATGACTATAGATTTTATGTAGATGTGTGGGTTATCTAACTCTTCCCCATGCACATCTCCCTTTCTTTTAACCTTACCCCTACCCCAATTTTTAATTTGTAATAAATCTCTTGATCCATTGAGGGAGGAGGTAATTTTAAACACAGTCTTGAAACCACGGATCCCATAATGTCTCTGGTGTGAGAGACAATTCTTCCTGGTGGAGTACAGGCCCAATGATGTTGTTAACAGTCATTAGTATATCAGGGAGATAACATGTCACTGACCGAACATCACTGTTGAGGGTCTCACAAGAATCTATGGTTGAGATCCTCCCATACAATACTGTGTTTTGTTGGTATCATTTGGGAAGCCGAGTGGGACGACCATATCTAGTAGCTTCTCCTCCCTTATTGATGTTTTTTGATTTCTGTATTTCACCAGTTTTATT
The DNA here is from genome assembly GCA_963921515.1 of Calotriton arnoldi. Classification (NCBI taxonomy): domain Eukaryota; kingdom Metazoa; phylum Chordata; class Amphibia; order Caudata; family Salamandridae; genus Calotriton; species Calotriton arnoldi. The sequence continues at coordinate 2,321,925 of CAWUFW010001096.1, read as the reverse complement.
TTTCGACTGTTCATGATAAAGTGTCACATAAGGGGCGAGTACATATCATATACAAGCACACTGCAAGCATGTAAGGGACACACAAATGTGTACTGAAAAATTTGCCACCTATGGGTAAAGAGCCTTATTAGAGCAAGGGTTCCACCGTCATAGTTCCAGCATGCACACCGAGCTGGTGCACGCGTGCCTTAGAAGAGTTTGCTGTGCATCAAGTCAACGCTTCGGCTAAAGGTTTGGTAAGCCTTTACTCAACACACTGGCACAACCTCCAATCATTTCAAGGTCCTGCCGTTCATTTAGCTCACAGAGCCATAAGCCATATATTACTGATGCTACAATAAAGCGCAAGGTTTAATAAAATACAGGGCTTATTTACAAGCCCATTGCACCGTGGTGATTCACTTTTAATGACGCTCCGGCAGTGCAATGGGCTTCCCCATATTTACAAGGCCATGTCAAGTCACCCGCGTGAATGTTCCCCTGAAATCCACACTAAATTCAAGAAGGAGAAACAACATCCTTTCAATAGACTGTTATACTTGTTTCATCAGGGAAAGCTTTTGTAAGTGTTTGTGATTTATCACCATATTATGTATTAATTTGTTAATAAAAGCAAAAGAGCTCCCTATTCCCATTTTGGAAACCTTGACTCCACCCACAAGTATTAAAATATCCTCTGCTTATTTAACTCTATAACTTCCGGAACAGAGCTATTCAGGGAAGGATGACCCCTGACATCATGGGTGGTTTGTGAAAAAGTCCACTTTATTTGGAAGCAAATAAAGCTCACAATGTATCATCCATCAGCTCGGCTACACTGCGCACTCAGTGACCCTGAGTCTGAGTGGGTAGGGATTCCAAGTTGGGTGTTATTTTATGCTCCCAGTAATCACTCAGTGTGTTAAATATCTCACCCTTACTTAAATTGTGACAGGTCAAACCTGTCGAAATTTATCAGGGGAAAAGTGCACTGTATTTACCGTACCATGTGGATTTTGGTGCGTCCAGCACAAAAATCCACATCTTATTCCCCCAAAACTCGGGAAAGACGAAGGGACGACACCTCCGTTGGAGCGGAGGAGCGTCCCCCACTTAAGTTGCCCCCAAACGAATGAAAAATAATAAGGTAATACATTACCAATTTATTTTTCATCCTCTCGTCCTGACGTTCGTGTCAGGTCGGGGCCGCTGTTGGATCACAGCAGCAGGGAGGAGGGTGGGCTGTTTCTGCACTTTTCAAAGTCCGAATGTCTTTTTGCCGGCCATCTTGCGACACTCAGCCACACATGCTCACTTTGAAAACTCTACTTAAGACAGCTGGGTCAGAGTAAGTGCAGGGCTCCAGTGTCCTTGGGAGCAGTGAATGAGGCTGCTCCCTCCAATCAGCGTGCTGCTCTCACAGCATGAGAGCAGCACCAGGATTGGTGCCCGCACTATACAATCCGGTTGCGGTTGAGAAGTGGTCCAGAGCTGAAGACGTCGGAGGACGTCGCTTAAGGTAAGTTTTTTGTTTTTTTACTGAAATGTTTGCACAAGCACCGCCACCCCCCTTCCGGTAGATGCCAGCCACCACTGGATAGATGCTATTTATTGTACCCTATAAATAACGTACCTCAAGGTATTGTTATTTATCAGGTGCTATAAGTAGCACCTTGATTCTGGGACCCAGGTGTTGCTAACATCACACTAACAAATGAGCTCTAAATTATCCCCCCAAGAATTAGCGTTCCGTCGTAATTGTAAACCTCTCTCTGCTTTCTTCAAGTCCAAACACTTCAAAGAAATTTACTTAATAAATTCTTCTTGCTGTTCCTAGTTTAAAAATCTTGCCCGACTTTCTTTCAGCCTACCTGCAACAGGCTGCCTCTGAGTTTCTCATTGTTAAAGTTCTTTCCCCCTACTTTTCTGCCACTAAATCTTCCCTGCTCTCCAAGTGCCTCAACCTGACCTCTTTCTTACTTCTTTCTTCCAGCGACAATAATAAATCTTCCCTGTTCTCCCGATACCTCAACCTGACCTTTTTCTTACTTCTTTCTTCCAGTGACAATATCCTAAATCTTCCCTGTTCTCCCAATGCCTTCGACCTGACCTCTTTCCTACTTCTCTCTTCCAGCGACAATACATTAATAGGAGGGTACAAACAAACCCGCTCGCCCTACCTGCTTCCCATACAGCCCTGAAGCATGCCCCTGGGAGGTGGGCATTACTTGAATAATCCCTTGTGCGCATAGTCACGTGTACAGCCGCTGAAGTCACACGACTCCGCGTCCCTCCTTCATATTCTCAATGTCGACCGCACGGAGAGGGCTCTCCACAGGGGTGTAGTTTGGTCAGTAAGATTGGTGGGGGTGAGCTTTAGATGTTCCAATAATCATCTGCCATATAATGTTTAAATACATTATAGGACAAGCAGGGCGCACAAGAGGGGCTTAAGGGGCAGTGGAAAGGTAGAGGATTGCGAACTAGTCGGAGTACTAAGAGAGGAAACACAATATAGGATTAAATAACCAATTTTTTTTAGATCTTTCAAAACAGAGAGGGAGAAAGTGTGTGAGCGCTTTTGTCTCTGTGTGCATGTAAAAATTCCTGGTGAAATCTGACTGACATCTCATAATACCCGACTGGAACCACCTATACCCAACTATTTATCAGAAAATAAATTTATTACGGGGGGTGTAGCACCCCAAATAACCCCTCCCCGAAGCTACACTCCTGGCTCTCCATGAGGTCAGATAAACTCAGAGTTCTGATTACAAGAAATCATATCTTCTCCATTAAGTACTTGCACAGATATCTCATTCCTGTAAACTTGCATCTCAGCACTTGTAAAACACTCAGGGCAGCTTGGCCCATGCAGGTAAGAGCGGTGGGGCCGGGTGCGGGGGATTTAGACAGACGATGACGAGGGGAAATTAATTATTTATTTAATTTTCCCTCGTCATCGTCCGTCAAAATCCCCTCCCCACCCGGCCCCACCGCCCCACCGCTCTTACCTGCATGGGCCGCGGCTGACTCAGGGTCTCATTTATGAGGCCCTACCGGCATTATTGTGCAGCCGGAACGCCACTTTTTTGATGTTCCTGTGACGCAATGTGCCACTGACATATTTATAAGGCCACATTACGTAACTTTTCATGGCCTTATAAATATGTGCCCCTTTCATGCAGAAAACTGCGTGAAAGAGGCGTTCCATGGGTGTTGCTGGGGGCGTTCCCAGCAACATCCATGGCTTTTTGACACTGCCCCAGATTTACGAGAAATTATAAATCTGAGGCAGCGCCAAAAACTTACGCTTTCACAGGGGAGGAGTAAGGGAGGCACAACGAGGAAAAATATCTTTATTTCTCCTCGTTTTTCCTTTTTCTATGCGTGCTGCATTCTGCAGCACACATAGAAAGAGGAAAAGCCTCTTGTGATTGTTTTGTGCTGGAAGGTGTCCCTTCCTGCACGAAAATAATCATCCCCGCAAGGCAGGTACCCTTGCACCATGGTGCAAAGGTGCCTGCGTTGGCGCACGGCAGCCCATCGGGCACCGGCGCAGAGGGAAAGGACAGAAATGAGCCGTATCTTATTTTATAGATACAGCTGCCCTTCTGTGGCGCTGCCCTACAGCAAAACCTCATAAATGAGGCCCTCAATGGTTTATATTGCAAAAAGGAGGAATTAGCCACATGGGGGAGGGGTATCTTCGCCAGAGACACATTTTCAGCCTTTTTTGAAGAATACAAATCAGAAAAGGTTCTAAAATGATCTAAAGTAAAGAAATGTTCGAGTGTCTTAGATATTGGATTGCCTTCGGTCGGGGCACTTTGAGCGACCCTCTACTAAACAAACTCATTTAGAATGCCCCAGTAATTCTAAAATAAGTAGGTCACCACGCATGTACTCAATCCATATAGAATTAAAGAAATATGGAAGCAGTGTAATATATCACACATTTTGTTACTAACAGTAAAAGGCTGATGGAATTAAAGTGTCAATAAAATAATACATGAGAGGTATAATTTTGAGCCCCAACAATTCTGAATTTCTTTCACAGTAATCCTAAATCCCCCGAATTCTTCCGTGGAGTAACATTGTAAATGCAGTTAGGACTTATCCCGGGATTCAGCATCGAACTTTAGAGGAGGCAATTATTATCTCATCAACACTTGTTTGTTCTATTTAGTCATGCCATCAAAATTTGTCTTTTTCCCTCTTTCCTTTTTTTTCTCTTTTCCTTATCCGCTGCTCCTCATTTTGACATAACGGATCATGCTCACTCATGTGATGAGAAGACAAGATGAAGTTGGATGGCAATGCGACCAGTGACCAGCCCGTCAGCTATCCCATGTGTATGTAATAAAATTGTGAGGGAAAGTTGCCTTCTGATGTGTAACAGAATGTAACAACCATTGGGGCGCGTACACTGATGATGCTGCACAGGCGGATTTGCATTTGTAAAAAGCCTTAATGTGAAACACTTTGCTTTTGTGCTTATTGACAGGCTGATGCTTTTCACTTCCAGTCTCTAGATTAAAGACCATTTACCACACCTCATGTAACCATTCCAGAACTTAAGCTCCTTAGAATTCTTCCTCACTGAAGCTTACACATAGGTCCTTCTTCTGCACGACTGTGAACCCCCAATACAATAGTCTATACCTCTATTGCTACAGCACCTCTCTTCTCGGTCTGAGTCTCGATCTGACACATGTGAAAAGTTTTCTTAAGATCCATATCTCCGTCCTCTTTATGAAAGATCACTGTAGGAGAATTTGCCCGTTCTGCAGGGTCACTTGGATTATTTGCATTTTGCTGGGCCATATATTTTTATTGGCGTTAGAACCACTTTACCCCCAATAATCGGTGATAAAGTGCCTCTGCTCACCCTTTCAGCATGGTGAAATTAGCTAACCCCTGATTGGCATGTTTAACTGTTAGAAATGGGATTTTTGGTAGGCTAGGGCGTGGGCCAAAGCCAGGCAAAAACCACCACTCTAGTCAGGATAAGGGAGTTACACGTCTAAAATAACCCCTGCTCACCCCCTTGGTAGCTTGGCACGAGCAGCCAGGCTTATCTTAGAGGCAGTGTGTAAAGCATTTGCACATAACCCACAGTAATACAGTGTACGCACTACAAAAGGACACCACACCAGTTTAGAAAAATATCCAATATTTTTATATAATTAAAACAAGACCAAAAACGATAAGAATCCACAATACTATACTTAAAAGTTCACAGTTCCAAAAATAAACTGATTAAAAAGAGTTCCTTGTGTGGATAGCTCCGTCCGGGCTACCACTGCGTCGTAAACAACAAATCCAACAGTTCTGGCTGGTCGCGGGGTCGCGGGCCCGCTACGGTGTCGGGAAGACCCGCAAACAGTACCTGTGAGAGATGCAGGGCGTTGAGGCCCTTGAAGTCACTCGCGTTGCAGGTCGAGCTCCTCTCTGATGGAATCAGGAGCGCTGGCGCCGGCAGACGTCTGGTGCTGCGGTGCGAAGCGCAGCAGTGCAGCGTGCGGTGCCCCACGGTCGCGGTGCGAGCAGCGGCTCGGTGACGGCATCAGATGGCGTCGTCGGTGAGACCAGGGTCGCGGTGCGAGATGAAGGCGGTGCTCGCCACGGTGCTAGCAGGTCACGGTGCAAGCAGCATCGTCGTCGTTGCTGAAGCGCTGTTGTCGGCTGACGAACTGGAGTCGATGGCGCCGGCGTTGGTAGGCCAAGGTTGCGGTGCAGGATGAGGGCGGTGCGTCATGTGACTTATGAGCGGTGCCCTCGAACCACGGTGCAAGCAGCGGCGTCGATTTCGGCGGGAAGTGGCGGCGTCAGGAAGGCCAAGGCGTCCTCGTGAAGCAAGGCAGTGCGGAGTGCGGTGCCCACAGGTCGCGGTGCGAGCAGCGGCTCGGTGGCGGCATCAACAGGCGTCGTCGGTGAGACCAGGGTTGCGGTACGGCATTGCGGCGGTGCCCTCTGCGGCGCCAAAGCTTTGGCGTGAAGCAAGGCGGTGCGGAGTGCGGTGCCCACAGGTCGCGGTGCAAGCAGCGGCTCGGTGTCGGCGTCAACAGGCATCGTCGGTGAGACCAAGGTTGCGGTGCGGCATTGCGGCGGTGCCCTTTGCGGTGCCAAAAGGACACGGAGTCGGCAGCGGCGTCGTAGACGTCGTTGAGTTGGCGTTTTTCTTGCTGCAGCACAAAACACACAGTCCCCAGTGCTGCGGGTCGAAGAACTTGAAGTCTTTGCTGTTCCTGAGACTTCGTGAACAGGGGACAAGCTCTACCTCAAGCCCTTGGAGAGATTCACAAATTAGGTTGCAGAAAGTCCAGTCCAGGCCTTTCACTGCCCAAGACAGAAGCAGCCACTGCAGGTCAGCCCAGCAAAGCACCCAGCAAAGCAGTCGTTCCTTTTCGCAGCTTCTCCGGCTCTTCTTCTTGGCAGTCTTCTTGTCCAGATGAGTTCTAAAGTTCAGGGGTCTGGGACCCAGCATTTATGTCCAAAAATCCTTTGATCTCTTAGGCAGAGAGGGCCTGTGCCCGGTCAGGACCAGTTCTGCCTTCTCTGGTGTGAATTCCTGGCAGGAGGTGGAGACGGCATTTGTCAGAGGCAGAGCAGGCCCTTTGAGGTGCAAGAAAATCTCCTCCCCCTTCCCCCATCGTAACCCAGGCCTCTTCAGCCCTTTCCTGACCTACCTAGACCATCTGGCGCCCCTCCTGCTCCCCCAGCCTTCTGTCATCCAAAACCCAGACAGGCAATCCCCATTCCAGCAGAGGCACATGGGATGACTGAGCAAGAAAATACCTACTTTCTAAAAGTGGTATTTTCAAACACAGATTGTAAAAATCACCTTCACTAAAAGATGCATCTTTAGATTCTGAGTTCAGGCATACTAAATTCTATTTTCTTACCGAATTCCCTGGGCCAGTTATGTTTATAAGATGTTATAAACAAACCTCCCATTCTATCCTATGGGGAACTGGTAGCCTTGCAATAGTGAAAAACGAAATTGGCTGTAAATCACTATCAGGACATGCCACACACACCAGAGCATGTCCCACCTTTCACATACACTGACTGCACCCTGCCCACAGGGGTACCTTGGGCCTACCTTAGGGGTGACTAACATGTAGAAAAGGGAAGGTTTAGGGACTGGCAAGTGTGTGCACTTGCCAAGTCGACATGGCAGGCACAGGCTCTGCAATGGCAGGCCAGAGTTCCACTTTACGGGCTGTTTGCGTGGGTGGCACAATCCAGTGCTGCAGCCCACCAACAGCATTTGATTTATAGGCCCTGGCACTCGCAGTGCACTTTACTAGGGACTGACACATAAATCAAATAGGCCAATCATGGAAACACCAATCCATAACACAATTTACACGGAGAGCATATGCACTTTAGCACTGATTAGCAGTGGTAAAGTGCCCTGAGTCCTAAAACCAACACACACAGGGTCAAAAACAGGAGGCCAAAAAGCAAAAAGTCTGGGGGTAAACCCGCTGAAAAAGCCAAGTCTAACATTAACTTACATGTAAATTCCTAGTATATGGTACAAAGGGTACCCAGGGCCTATAGGTTAAATGTCACTACCAGACTGAAGCACCCATTGTGCCATCCACTACAGTGAAAGGACTGACATTTGTAGTCTGGCTATTGCAGTTTTAAACTGTAAAGTAGACCAGTCAAAATAACCCCTTTTGGCAGGTAAAAAAATTATTTTTCAATATTTATAAGTCATCCCTATGTAGGCCTTATTGCCCATAAAACTAGGTGGATGATATTTAAAAGTAGGATATGTACAAATTTGATGTTAAACATGTCCTTACAGTGAAAACGCTCAAAAAGCTATTTTCACTGTACCAAGACTGGCTGCTCCATAGGAAAACACTAGTTTCCACTGTTACATTTAATAATGAAAATTTAGGATAGAAAAATAATTATGCAACTATTTGTAATAGATATTAAGTATCCAATTCAATGGGGCAGTTGGATTGTTGATACATATTAAGGAAAACATACTTTTAAAAAGTTACCTTTTCCTTGCCTAGAGCCCTGGAGGCCCATCTGCATTTCTTCTCCCGCTTCAGCCAGCCAGTAATTAGTGTTTGAAGAGGTGTTAAAAATAATCCTAGATCAGAGAACAAAGGTCTGGGTGTGGGGAGGTGTTGTTGTTACCTTGACAGGCTGACCAGTGGGGTTAGGCCCGGGAACTAGATTAACTTTGAAATGACCTACTGATACCCGGCAGGGCCCTAACTCTGCCCCCCCTCCCCCAACAAGGCAGACTCCAATCACATTGGGCCTCTTTTTGACATTACGATGTCAAGTTTACGATGCAGTGTCAAACCCTGCTTGACAGGTCCACTGGGGTTTTCCATATAACACTTGATACACACTTCAAAGGGTGCAAAGAAAACACAATAGCAAAACAATTCTTGAGTATCCACTGCCTGGTTGCTGGAAGACCCTACTTTGTTCAACCAAACTTCTGTCTCTGAGTTTATTGGGGTACAGTGACTGCCCCAAACTGGATTTTGGTGTTAGGTGTGGGAGGACACTAGTATTACCGGAGTACACTCACCACATACACCCCTAACCCTTTCAATCCACGTTTACTGTGCCCTAAGACTTTCACCTTCTTAGAAATTCCCAAAGTGGGTAGGGTTGTCTACTTTTCTGCTAGGGATTTTAATTGTGTTGCATTTCAACTTTATTACTGTTTCGATACTGCATAAATACTTTACACTTTGTCGTCAGTTAAGCCTGTCTGGTCAGTGCTGTAGATATCAGGGGGTTGAGCTCAGGTTAATTTAGTGACAAGGATTGTGATTATTCCTTGAGGTGGGTAGTCACGTACCCCAAATAATAATCCAGTTTCTCACAATCACCCTCAGCTATTTTATTTTGCATGCAATTTGCTGGTTTATTGTGGCTTAATTCCTGTCTACTTTGTTCACACTCCTCCAACCCCTCAGCAGCTGGACTTGGCTATTTCTATTAAATGAAACTATTGGCCCAGATTTTGAGTCACTCAAAGCAGCGCAGCACCCAAAGATTCTGTGCTGCGTTGCGTGACAAGGAGAGTGCAGGAAAGTGCCATATCTACAGCAACATGGCACTATCCTGCTCTCTCCCTAGCGCCTGCGCACAATCAGGCTGCCGACCGCCACAAACCCACCTTTGCACCATAGTGCAATAGTGTTTGCGTGAGTCTACAATAGGTTTTGTACTGAAAGGGCAATCTTCCAGTACAAAATACTGTGCTTAGACTAACTTAAAAACTTTTCACACCTTGAATGTGTGCTAAACAGTGCAGCACACATGCAAAGTAGGAAAAAGAAAGGTGAAATATAAGCAATTCTCCTATTTAACGCCTGCTTCAAAGTGGCATAATTTTTGGAGCAAAACTCTGTTTGCTATTGTTTGTAGATAGAGGTTTGTGTCAAAAACCATGGGTGGCTACATGGGAACGCCCATGGAGCACCCATGGAACACCCCCGTGAAGCAGAGTAAAGCAAAACTGCTTTGCGTTACTTTGAGGGTACTTTCCAATGCAAAATAAGTTTTCTCTGGAAAGTAAATTTAAAAAAAAACATTTTGCACAGGTTCGCATCAATTTTGTGACGCAAACCCAGAGCAAAATGTTTGTTAATTGGGCCCTCATTGTACAGCGCTGTGTCAGCCTGTGGCATGTAGCAGCGCTATAGTAAAAATAATAAACAAATGATGGAAGACAATCACCTTCTCAGGAGAGATTAGTTCACAGCAGCAGCTTGAACTCTACCTGAAAGAGTCAGGAAAGGGGGCAGTGGAGGTTCTGGCCCACAGCTCTCGTCTGCTTGTCGACCATTTTGACAAAGTGCATGCATATGTATCTGCCTTCTTCTGAAGGCTGTGGGCAGAATTCTCTACTGCCCGCAGATTACCCTGAAGCGCTGATTATGCTGGTCACAAAGAAAGCGCTTAATTTCATAGCACAGCTCGAACCAGAGAAAACACTGCCCCGTGAAGCTCTCAAGGCAAGAATATGAATGTGCAATGAAGTGTCCCAGCTTTGTCTTGGAAAGGCCAAACTCATGAATATATGCATAAGGATGCAAATATTATTTGTAAAGTGCAGCCATATGCCCCTGGGCTTCTCGGTATTGAAGATAACTGAATAATAACTTGCAGAAGAAAGCAAAGAACAGCAAGTGTTAGACAGAAAGTCCTGAACTGTGAAACAATTATATTTCCCGTGAATGATTTTATTTTGCCTGCATCTGACTTTATTCATGCGGCACCAGCTCCCTGACCCAACACTTGAGCAGTGCTGGATATGAGCTGCAGAGCACGAGTCTTCTGCAGAGCCAGGCTACTGTAAGACCCTTAGGGCCAGATTTATGAAAAAGTCACGCACCGCAATGCAGTAAGGTAACTTGCTGCGCTGTGTGACAGGGAGAGGGCAGGAATGTGCCATATCTACTTAGAAATGATGCATTCCTGCTCTCTCCTGGCACTGGCGGACTGAGTGCTGCCTCGCTCCAACGCAGGCTTCCTTGTGCCTTGGTGCAAGGGTGCCTGCATTTCAGGCAGGGTTGTTTTTGTTCAGGAAGGGATGTCGAGCGCTAACGCAGATACCTTTGTGCCTTGGTGCAAGGGTGCCTCCGTTACAAGCAGGATTGTTTTTGTTCAGGAAGGGATGTCGAGCGCTAACGCAGACACCTTTGTGCCTTGGTGCAAGGGTGCCTCCGTTACAAGCACGATTGTTTTTGTTCAGGAAGGGATGTCAAGCGCTAACGCAGACACCTTTGTGCTATGGTGCAAGGGTGCCTCCGTTACAAGCAGTATTGTTTTTGTTCAGGAAGGGATGTCGAGCGCTAACGCAGACACCTTTGTGCCTTGGTGCAAGGGTGCCTCCGTTACAAGCAGGATTGTTTTTGTTCAGGAAGGGATGTCGAGCGCTAACGCAGACACCTTTGTGCCTTGGTGCAAGGGTGCCTCTGTTACAAGCAGGATTGTTTTTGTTCAGGAAGGGATGTCGAGCGCTAACGCAGACACCTTTGTGCCTTGGTGCAAGGGTGCCTCCATTACAAGCAGGATTGTTTTTGTTCAGGAAGGGATGTCTAGCGCTAACGCAGACACCTTTGTGCCTTGGTGCAAGGGTGCCTCCGTTACAAGCAGGATTGTTTTTGTTCAGGAAGGGATGTCGAGCGCTAACGCAGACACCTTTACGCCATGGTGCAAGGGTGCCTCCGTTACAGGCAGGGTTGTTTTTGTTCAGGAAGGGATGTCTAGCGCTAACGCAGACACCTTTGTGCCTTGGTGCAAGGGTGCCTCCGTTACAAGCAGGATTGTTTTTGTTCAGGAAGGGATGTCGAGCGCTAACGCAGACACCTTTGTGCCTTGGTGCAAGGGTGTCTGCATTACAGGCAGGGTTGTTTTTGTTCAGGAAGGGATGTCGAGCGCTAACACAGACACCTTTGTGCCTTGGTGCAAGGGTGCCTCTGTTACAAGCAGGATTGTTTTTGTTCAGGAAGGGATGTCGAGCGCTAACGCAGACACCTTTGTGCCTTGGTGCAAGGGTGCCTCCGTTACAAGCAGGATTGTTTTTGTTCAGGAAGGGATGTCGAGCGCTAACGCAGACACCTTTACGCCATGGTGCAAGGGTGTCTGCATTACAGGCAGGGTTGTTTTTGTTCAGGAAGGGATGTCTAGCGCCAACACAGACACCTTTGTGCCTTGGTGCAAGGGTGCCTCTGTTACAAGCAGGATTGTTTTTGTTCAGGAAGGGATGTCGAGCGCTAACGCAGACACCTTTGTGCCTTGGTGCAAGGGTGCCTCCGTTACAAGCAGGATTGTTTTTGTTCAGGAAGGGATGTTGAGCGCTAACGCAGACACCTTTACGCCATGGTGCAAGGGTGTCTGCATTACAGGCAGGGTTGTTTTTGTTCAGGAAGGGATGTCGAGCGCTAACGCAGACACCTTTACGCCATGGTGCAAGGGTGTCTGCTTTACAGGCAGGATTGTTTTTGTGTAGGAAGGGATGTCGAGCGCTAACGCAGACACCTTTGTGCCTTGGTGCAAGGGTGCCTCCGTTACAAGCAGGATTGTTTTTGTTCAGGAAGGGATGTCGAGCGCTAACGCAGACACCTTTACGTCATGGTGCAAGGGTGTCTGCTTTACAGGCAGGATTGTTTTTGTGTAGGAAGGGGCACCTTCCTGCACAACAACAATCTGTAGCACATGAAGAAAGCAAAAATAACTAGGAGAAATAAAGCTATTTTTCCTTGTTACACTTCTGTTGGGAAAGCGTAACATTTTGATGCATTTCCAGGCCTACAAGTCTTTCTAAATCTGGGAATGTGCCAAAATCCATGGGTAGATGCATGGGAACGCCCATGCTTCACCCTTGGAATGCCTTCCTAACCCATAGTAACCAAAGGCAGCAATTTGTGCTGCCTTGCTTGCTCTGGAGTTACTGAGCCATGCAGAGTCAAGCAGGGTGGCTTTGCGTGGCTTAGTAAATCGCACTTAAGCCCTTGCGGTGCCTTGCCTCGCCTTGCATGACGCCAAGGTAATTTAAGAACTTTTTTAATCTGGCCCCTACTGTCTCTGGTGTGTAACCCTTGGCAGCTGACTGCATGGCAGCTACCTGCTTGGGAACATGCAAGAATTTTCACTGCTCCGGGCAAATAGCATTTTGTGTCTGTAGCACTCCACTTTCAATGGAAACAAGCATTTCCAAAGGCATTAGGTTTCACCTTGCCCAACCCTCTGTCCAAATCAAGGGCGTTGGCACAGACGTCATCTCTTCTAGGTTTTGAGGAGAGAGTTAGCTAAGCATGTATGCTGCTGTCCATGTTACATATGTTCTCTGGAACTGGTTCCTCTCTTTTGAGCCTGTTTGAGCTTTAATAAATTCAAAATCATTCACATTTGTGCCTGCGCACCATCTCACCAGGATTGTACACAAAATGCTAAGATTTGCTGCCATAAAGCCAGGGCCAACACTATGCCAAGGTGGGCATCATCGTACCTAAGATATCTTATACATTTACACCATAATGCATGGCCCATCATATGCAAGAAGTGCCCGAACCACTATTGTGCCATCATTGTCTAAAATATGTAACGACTTATGGCCATTCAGCCAGGGCTACCACTATGCCAGCGATAAACACCATCATACTTTGGATCTCCACAATGTGCAAGGAATAATGAGAGTCATGCCAGGCCCAGCATTTTATCAACAGTGGGCATGATTCCATGAATGCCACAAGTTGCTAAGAATTACCACACTGTAGCAGGGCTAATATTTGCCCTGTGGAGGGCTTCATGCCATGGATGTCCAGAAATTGCCACGAAATACCACCATTATACCAGGACCAGTATGTTATCAGGTGTAGACAATAGGAATCCTAAAAATGCCTACAAGTTGCCTAGAATTACCACCATAATGGCAGCAGGCAGCATTTTACCAGGCAGACAATGGGCATTATCCATACAGGTCACCAAGGATCACCATCAATTTGCCAGGACCATTATCCTACAAGGATAGACAACAGCATCATTCCATGGATGCCCACAAGTTGCCTAGAATGACCATCATGATGTGAAGTGCAGCATTTTACTAGGAGAGTGCCATAGGCACAACATACATACACATAATATCAGGCATGCACAAACACACACACTCACGTACATATATGTATGCATATGTGGACACACAGGCACAGAAATACACAAACACATGTGCTTGCACACACACGGCATCAGCATTTTTCTTTAATACTTATTTTCCACTGCAGACTGTGAACTGTCACTCACTCCTTCACATGGCAAGCTGGTTCTCCTGAAGGGCTGTTTATGGTGGACTGGCCTATAGGGCAATCTGATAGTACCCGAAAGGCTGGTCCAACAGATCAGTGCATCGGCTGTTTTTCGTTTGGTTGTTTGTAGGCCTGTTTTATGCTATGGTGGTCTGGTTTTTACTGTTGATATTTCTGATAATACTTAGATTGCCCGCAGCAAGCACAAATGCATGCAGTCTCCCATAACCAGGACCACAGCAATTATACGATTAAGTGGCTGCTGATTTTTTGCATAGTTATTGATTTGCCGCATTTGCCACATAATCCATCATCTGCTGCAAAATCTGCTGATTTTAACAACGTTTTTGTTTCTAACTCGAACGGTTCAAAAGTTACTAAAAGTGCAGAGACGTGCTGCTGCAAAATGGAAGGCTGTTTGCAGAGGTTGACAGGTCACCTCTCTGTTTTTTATTGCTATATTTGGGTGTTAATAATGCCCCAGTGTGAACAAGTGTACAAATGACAAAATAATGAAGTAAAACTATTACAAAAGATGCCCATTACACCGCATAATTTGCCCTTTATTGTTGCATGATTTACTCAACCCTGCCGCAAAATTTGGTCCTCCCAGCCACATAACTCCAGTGGCCCTGCCCATACCTTGAAAAACACATACACAGCTAGTCTTCAGAAAGTTTAAATGCCCCTGATTTGCAAATATGCGTGACTTTTTAGGTCAAAGCCTACCAGACAGCGCAGCTGTCTGGTTTGCTTATGACTTCTTGTGGGCATTCTGAAAGCGTCCCTGTGAATGCATTTTGCCCATTGCTTACTATTGGCTTTGTGGTTTCTAACTCCCATTTGCTTGCTTTCTATTTGCTGACTTTATTTGTTTAAGCTGTCAATCTTGAGGTGGTCCCTCTCATGAGAATCTCTTGTTTACTGTATCCTCCTGGGTACTTGTTTTCTGTAAACATGCCTTTAAATCTTGTTTTTATCTTGTCACATTTGCTGTGGCTTTCAGAGATAGAGGTCAAATGTCAGGCTTTATATTCTGAGGGAGCTTGATGTTTACTTTTCTTTCGCTGACTTCAAAGTGAGAGAATTTAGGTGACAATCCATCCTGCTGTGTCGTGTAGTTCCTATAGTACCCATGCAGGACTTGCGCGTTTGTATAACATAAGCTGTGGGCTTGGTGGCAGACTGACTCTGTGCACCCTCACCGCGTATGTTAGATTGTTTTGCATTAGCTAGCTCACAGTGCCACTAGAATATCCTCTTATCGGGGAGAGATTAGTTTCTGGCAACCTTAGATCATGACAACCCAAATTCCTCAGAATCGTGGAAACAATGTACTACTTTTCGCTCAGTCACTCGTGCTTACTTATTCGGTATGTCTCAGAGAGTTACACAGAATAAACAGTCGGGCG
Organism: Calotriton arnoldi; assembly: GCA_963921515.1. Lineage (NCBI taxonomy): Eukaryota > Metazoa > Chordata > Amphibia > Caudata > Salamandridae > Calotriton > Calotriton arnoldi. Next base: position 2,306,726 of record CAWUFW010001096.1, on the reverse strand, counting down.
TTTCAATAAGTATTCATTGAACAGTTGTTATTCTAGTGTAAAATATATGTGCTGTGGCAACCAGCAGACAATAGCAGAGATATATTATCAGCAGTACGATAAAAGCAAAGGGATAGAACAGTTCTACCATATTGCAATAATCATGAATACATACATGAATATAAAAGCATTATGCAAGTGCGCGTACTCCTACGATGCCTAACTAGATGTACCTGACTGTACCTAGCATATGTGTATGTCTAAAAGCCTAAGAGCCAAGAATCCTTCTAGGATTTAGTCGAACCCCCATACCTGAATAGAGAGAGTGTGGGACCCCGTCCTGGTCTCGAGTTGGACACCCTGCAAGGGCTGTGTCAGACCGCTGTCAGCTGGAGCGACTGCATGCAGGAGCCTCAGCGTCTCTGGTCAGAGTGTCAGTATGGAAGTCTTGGTTCCCTCTGTCTTACCGGGACAAAGATGTGGTGTATTTATACCCTAAAGAGTCTCGGTCCTCAGTATGGATTGTATTGGTCTGTCGTTAGACTTGAGGAAGACGTCAGGGGTGAACTTTGTACATACATATTATGCAGGTGGTGTATTCCTAGAGAGCCATGCATAATTGATGAGTACAGTGTGGGCCTGTGTTTGGGAAAAACCCTGCTGTATTCAAAACCACAGGATAGATAACGTTCAGCCCTCAGAGCACGTTGTGTACTAGCGAGGACCAATGTAGGTGAAAGATCATGCCTATATAAGGAATCATGACTATAATAGGACATGTACAGTTATGACCATAATTGGGCATATGCGGCTATGACCATAATAGGGCAAGTACGAATATGACCATATTAGGGCAAATATGAATACGTCCATTTTAGGGCATATATGAACGGGTCTACATTAGGGCCTCTATACGGGACATAACACCCACTCCTCTTCCGAACAGGATGACAATGACCATACTTAAAATCTGGACAATTTAAAACATTTTAAAAGCAAGTAAAAACATGGTTTTAAAATTGTTAAAAAAACTTCAAAAAATGTTACAATTCAGCTATTTCTAATTGCCACTAAAAAAGAAATGTCTATTTTGTTTCTCTATATAAGTTGCTTCACTCAAAGCGGAAGAAGGCCATGCTTTTCTCAAGCGAAAGTGTCAATTTAGAAAGTGTTCCAAATTTGCTCGTTTATTATGAAAACGAACGGAGAAGCCGAATTCTTTCCCAGGACGCGATGAGCCAATTCAAGATTACGTGTCCTGCCTGGGAAGCACAACATTATCAGAGTTAGCTACTGCAGACGACAAATCCAACGCCTCACAGAGAACGTCAATTGCACATAGATGGTATGTAGCACTGCCAACAGTTGGTGCTGCGGCAGCTTGTGCGGCAGTTGTTACCTGGGTGCCTGTGGAGGAGTCACCTAACCCAGCAGGAGCAAACGGCACCTGTGGATTCTCCAGGAATGCGTTCATCAGAATCGGAAGACGCTGGGGACAACGCAGAGCGTGGGCCTTTATGGGGTCCAGCATTGCATCCGTGTCCGGAGGCGCATCTAATGGAAATGTTAGACAAAGATCCAACGTGCATTCTTCTCCGCAAAACAGGCATCGAAGAACAGGTAAGATGCAGTCTACCCAGACTGGTCGAAAGGATAGGAACCAGGAGGCATTGAGTTCTCGCAGGCAAGAAATGCCCAGAAGTTGTACCATGCGTTCACTGTATTTCCGCTCCTGGAACATGTTCGCCATTCCCTCGGGAATTGGGCCGTCCATTGCGTAGCAGTAGTATTATGAATAGGACCCCTGCAATCAGCAACAGGATAAGCGGGAGTCCTCTAAATGCGCTTCCCAATACGGAGTGTATAAAATTTGGGATTACTCCGAGGACTGTCTGAAAGGTGCTTAACAGTCCTGACCCTATGGTCTTAAATAGATGTACAATACCGCTCGTATCAGACATATTGAAGATACGACTCACCATTTCTGAGAAATGAATGGGGCAGTTTGTACGTATGAGCGCCTGTATCTCACTCGAGGTCCTTGCAACTTGTTCATCGGTTTCTCGAGCGGAGGTTAAGGGCACGGGTTGCTGTAAAAGCATGGCTTGCAGTCTGCTCAGAGTATCAAATTGTATGAAAGAAACGTTCAGTGAAGGCCATAGTGGCGCCTCCCTGACTGTGTTCAGTGGCGGAAACAATACTTGCATACAGCAAGTAACCCTGGAGTTAACGGTGACCAGATAAGCAATGCCCGGAAGCATCCCACAGCAACCTTGATCATTTAGCATCAAGTAACTCCCATTTGAGTACAGCTGGAAAACCAGTGATTATGACCGCTGGGGTCCCTGTCATGTGACACGATAGGTTTGCTATTGAACCGCTACAGGCTCCGTTTAGAGAAATATCCTGACACATGAGAGAACCGCTTAAAGCGTTCTTGCAGTTTGCACCGCTCAGAAATACTTCTCGATCCCCATTCCGGCATCGGTATCTATATGGTAACTCCCAAGTTTCCTTAATGTAACCCTTACCCATTTTTTCATATTTGCCTGCCTGCCTTTGCTCAAGGCAATATTGAAACTGAAACGTAGTGACCGGCAGAGTGATTTGGCCATGAATTAGCCATTCAGTTGATGGTGATTCCGCTACAGTGAATGGTAACCTTTCCAGTTTCTCAATACGCAGCATTGTATATTTGGCTCCCCTTTGTGCCATTTCTGTCTGTTTATCAGTTAGATTGTATTCTGAAATAGAGACGTGGTGTTTATGAAACGCCAGGGCACATAGCCTGCACGCAAAGATTGTAGCGTCCAGCTTAGCATCATAATAGAACGCAGCTGAGATTGCCCGTGTTGTAACAAGGCCAGATCTTGTTCTAATATGTCGATTGCCGAAGACACAATGTTGCCTAAGGAGTAAATCCTGGAGGTCAAAGTTGTTAACCCATTATCCACTACAGCTAATGCCTTTTCTAAGTTAATACGGTCTATTTCCCGTATTCTTTCTGCGGCCTTTTGTTGGGATATTTTCCAGTTTTCATTATAATAGGCATAAATGCCGGCATATATGAAATGTTTCTGACGTGTTTTCCTTGGGCCTAGCAACAAATCCCTAAGGTCTACATCAGGTGTGAGTAAGTTTAAGTGATGTTTCACTTCTGTGAGTGTTGAGGTTTCTAGCCAATCAAGGCACAACTTCCCAACACTATACGATGTCACTACCCCTGGGTGTTGTCTTTGTACATAGCGTGTATCTGGCCTATGGATACTAAATCCTTCGGTTGTATTCATAAATCTCTGTTGACAGGTGTTTGTGTCAATGGGCCAAATCAGCCATTTCGTCCAATCAGGATCTGATCTGTTGTACCGGATAATGTCATTTAATCCTACCCCTTGTGTAGTTGAATTCTGCCCCCCACCCATCTGTGATGGTGCTGGAAACCCGGGTGAGTTCAGTTCCTTATTCTTGGCTAGTCCAAGACAGGATGTCTGTTGCACAGTTTCATTCAGAAATATAATCTGCTGTGGAATGAGGCATGCTCTAAAAAGCGCTTCTGTTCCCTGGACTTGCCAGTCCCTAGAACCCCAGATTGATTTTAAATCTATAGTGTCCTTCCATAGGTCGAAACCCTGTGTAGACAATTGGGCCATAAAGGAAGCAGAGTAAATATGTTTGGTGTTTGTTAACATAATTTTCTGAGCTGAAATTTTCGCCACTTTATAATAAAATGACTTTGGGTCAGATGTATTAAACCCTGAAAAGTATGTGCAAATTTCTGTGCAAATGCTTGCGAACTACCTTTTGGAGGTGTTGGGCAGTGTTCCCACTGGTGGTATTCAAATACATTTCTGGGTGTTATAGATTTGTGTAAGAAATGATGACCATATTGCTGGTAACAGTACAATGTATCATAATCTGAAGTACCTTCTAACATTTAATTGTTCGGAAATGCAGCAGTTTTTTCTAAATCAGACATCATAGCATTTACAGTTTCAGTGTCCCAATCATCTGAAAATTTACTGGAGGTAATGATATCACTTAAAGAAATTTTAAATACATGTTTTAGCTTTAAAAGTTCAGTCGGACCGAATACATCATAATCAATCTTGTCCCATACTATACCGTCCGGTATAGGAACTGCTGTGATGTTCACTGAAGACAAGTCTCTTGGTTCACGATGTGAAGACTGGTGTGGTTTTAAAATCAAATTGACTCTTTGGGCTGTAGAGCTTTGCTGGAGGTATCGTCCATTAATAAGCAAACTAAAAGTTATAATTAAACCTAGCCAGAAAAGAAAAAAGAAAATCCCAAAGATATACCATAGTTCTATCCAAGGTGACACCAGGTAAGTCTTTCTAAAAAAGGTCAAAAAGTCAATGAGTTTCTGTTGGAGTGATTTTTTGGCTGGCGTCGTTTCCAGCTCGCTTGGATCCAGTGAAAACGTATCAAAGTTCATGAAATAGCCAGAAGCAGTTTGATCAATTGTTGGAATTGCATCGGGATTTGTAGAAATTGGATTTTGCTCTTGACGAGGCATGTTGACGTAGATATCTGTAGTTGGTCTGATTGCAACTTGGTTGTTAAGTTGGTTTTCATTTTGAAGATGAATTCCTTGTTGAAGTGGAACGAGTTCCATAGCATTGTTGCTTAGTCCTTCATTCCGTACAGGTGGCTCTTCAAACGTGATGAGTCTTTCTGTTTGAACTTCTTGGATTGTAGCGAGAGGAGGGCGTCTGCTACTGTGGAGTCCACGTGGCCTACTGTTTAGTATCGGCCACATAGTGTGGTTTGATTAAGTCGATTGAGACAAATCTTTTCTCCTTTTTCCCGGCAAGAGGCGGCAGAAGTACAGTTCTTGTGCCTTGGATTGCTAGGACTGGTACAGGCTTTCTGTATGATGGCCCAAATTCTTTCTTGTCAGCAATCTTCTCTCTGACCAGATCCCCGACTTTTGGGATCCAGACAGGTCTTGCCGTTACGGCCTTGACTTCCTTAGTGGCGGTCTGATTTTGGAGCACGTTACTTTGTTGTGTCCAGGATTCACTTAGATCCTGTAAAACAGCCAAACGATCATGGATATCAAATAGTTTTTCATCCGCCACTGTGCCTTCACAATCAAGATCAGGTACCCACATTCTTGTCCCAAATAGGACCTCGTAAGGAGTGACACCCCCTAGAGAGTTTCTTGGCTGGTTATTGATAGCTCATTGGACCCCATAAAGGTGATCGACCCATCTACCGCCCTTGCCTAATACCATAGCTGTTAAAGATTGCTTTAAGTCTCGGTTTTTCCTCTCCACAACAGAATTTCCCTCGGGATGGTACGGAGAGGAGTACCGCAATGCTACGCCCATTCCTTCCATGGCCTCTTTGTAAGCCCGAGAGCTAAACGCCGGACCACGGTCAGAATGTAACGTACCAACTGCATATGTGCCGATAAAGACTCGCAAATCTTTTATAACAGTTCGAGCGTCAGCTGAGCGCTGAGGCCAGACCTTGAGGAAACCTGAGCTGGACGCACATGGACAGACAACCTAATGCTGTCTAACAATGGTATCTGTACTGGACGTGTTGCGGTGGACCCTTCCATCTGCTTGCAGATGTTGCAGTTCCAGACATAGTCTCTAATCTGCCTTCTCATCACGGGCCACCAGTAGCGTTCTTTCAACAAAGAAACAGTCTCCCTAAGTCCCTTATGTACAGAACCTTCCCCTTTGTGTGCCGCCACAATTAAGCCTTGCCTACGATCCATATTTGGTATTACTCTATCCCCCACTCCAGGAATCTGAGCATATGGAATGTTTTGTGCATCTAACTTGTAGGAGTACTTGAGTGAAAATTTTTTAGGTACTGCTGTGCTGCCTTTGCGTGAAGCATTGACAGCTACCATAATCTCGCTGTCTACTCTCGTCTTTGAACGAGTAACTGCAGCTACGGCGGCTGTGCGAACAGCCCCCTTTGCGGCTTCATCAGCCAATGAATTCCCTTCAACGTGAACGCCATCACGCTGATGACTCAGTGTATGTATCACGTGAGCCCTTGGTAGTTCGTTTCTCAACTCCACTACCTGTTCCCATAGCATTTTATGCTTAATTGTGCCACCTTTTGCATCTTTGAACCCATTTTGTTCCCAATGATGTAGATATTCATTGTACGACTGTATACAGTAAAAGGAATCACACACAATAAGTGTGGGGAATTCGTGATCCGTATTTATAAGTGCCAGTATAAGCGCTTTGAGTTCTGCCAACTGAGCCATGCAGTCTCCTAGAGATTGCGTTTTAGTGCAACTCGGATGGAACTTTCCATTGTTCATGCAACCTTTAACAATCGCACACGCCGCACTGTAAGCTTGCTTACTCCCTATGGCTGGTTGAGCATAACCGTCAGTGTAAATAATGTATTCATACTGATCTAGAGGCAAAATTTCATTTGGAAGAGGATATTCTTGTTCGTATTGCAGGAATGCCTGTGTTTTCAAACTTGGATCAAATCTGTATTCAACATCCGTTGCAGTAAGAGAATTAGCCCACTGTATCCATCTCGGATGTAAGGCTTTCGCATTTGGAATGCTAGCTTTTGTAACAGCTTCTAAAGCTGGTACTGGGGTCACGACAATTATGCGTTTTCCCTGAGCCAGAGCTCTTTCTCTTGCTACAGCGGTCTGCACTGCTGTCAGAATCTTTTCTGTTGAAGTGAAACGCATTTCTGCGTTTGTGTACAGGTGTGATTTGTATGCGATTGGTACTGTTTCACCTTCATTAAAAGTTAAATAAGTGTACCCGCATTGACCCGCTATTACTCGGATCACTAAGTTTTGTGCGTTTACGCGTGTCTGTAAATGTTTAGAAGCTATCATGTCTTCCTGTAGGGAACGCAGGATATTTGTGTGTTCCTGTGTCCATTGTCTGACTGAAAAATCAGGTTTTATTAAGTCGTAGAAAGGTTTTACTCTTTCTGCGTAATCCAAAATGTATGTTCGACCAAAATGTAGGAATCCCAGAATTAATTGTAAATTGTTTAATGATTTTGGAGGTTGGAGCAGCGCACACTTTTCTAAAAAGTTAGCTGCTAGGCTTTTTCCCTCACTTGACAGCTCGTATCCTAAAAATAGGACACTGAGGTGGGCAATTTTTGATTTTTTTAAATTAAATTTATAGCCCTCAGAGGCGAATCCCATAATAATGGTGCTCACCCTGGTCAAGTGCCTCTTTAAGTCATCGTCCATCAGATAAATATCATCTACGTAGGACAATGCTTCTTCATCCAAATTTAGGAGTAACTCCGTTACCCTTGCTGAAACTACCCCCGGGCTGTTTTTATACCCTTGGGCCAAGCGACAAAATTGTCGCTGGGACCCTAATGCACTGAAGGCGGTCAGATACCTGCTTTCAGGCGCTATATTTTGGCAGAAAAATCCATTTGAGATATCTAGTGCTGTTTTGTATTTTTTGCGCACAATGTTATTCATTAATGCGGCACTATGTGCATTTTGAACTGCAAATGTCTTTGTGCAAGTGTTTAAATGTCTGTAATCCAAAACTAAACAATATGTGTTGTCAGGTTTCATTGCGGGAAACAAAGGATTGTTCATAGGTGAAGTGCAATTTTCTATCACCCCCTGGTATTCTAGTTGGTCTAGAATCTCCCTGACTTGTTTTTTAGCTTCCTGCTTTATAGGGTATTGCCTTTGAGCATTTGGGGAAACTTTTAACAGGATCACGTGGTGGGTTGAATCCTCATCCAAACCAACATGATTTTTATACAATGCTGGAGCTAGGGCAACCGCCCACTCCTGCGCATATGCATGTTTTAGGTGAATGGGAACGAGGTCGGAAAAGGCTGGAAAAATTACAGTTTCTCCCCTAGGGCACTCCATGACGAATGCTGGCGGCCAGTCTTGTTCTGCTAATAGAATGTCATAACCAGATGACAGATTTTTCCAAAAGAGACCTTTAACTTTTCTGGGCTTGTCCCCTCCATCCGGAGTGTTATCTCATGTAACTTATGTGGGACACTTACCCGAATATCAGGTGTTTCCACTGTGATATACTCACTCAACTCCGCTGTCACCAGAAATTCCTTCAGGTTCTGGCGAGCTATCGTTACTTCTGCTGCGCTGTCTAGCATCGTCATGTGGTACTGAAAATTCTGGACCTGTGTCATTCTCATCATTGTAACATGACGATTTTGGTATCAGCAGACCGGTAATGACAGGTATGCTATATCTGAGTATTTGCGTCATATTCGAGTGACGGGATCACTCTAATATTAACGATTCCCTTGTGAACCCTCGGGTTCCATTTTGTGTACGGCAGCCATTTTGTGGTTGCCCTCACATAAGGCAATGACTAAAGCCAAAACGCGTCTTAGGGGACACGTACACTTTCAGTGACCTGGGCAAGCTGACTCCACTGTCCAGAGCCAGAACCTGTTCGGCCAGTTTTAGTTCCCAGTGGCCGATCGAGATTAGGGGCCCAGGTGCAGCATGCCATAAACCCTTCATTGCACACATCTATATCTAAATCTTATTCACACCTGTCACTGCTCTTTCTTTATGACCTGCTTTACGAGGAGGAGGTGCCCGGTTTTATTAGGGGTCCAGATTATATTTGTTGCAGGTGTTGGGCCTCACTGGGTATTTGGTTGTGGGCTGGACAAACTGAAAATGGGCTTGTCATCATGAATCTGTTTTTTTTTGTTGTAAGAAATATGTGAATGACTCACTGTAAAAATAAGGAATGTTTGCCTAAAGCATAATATTCTGTATAAAAGAGATAGCTGGTTTGCATGAAAAAAAGCAGTCTCCTGAGAACATACACATTGTTGTACTTCTAGGATACCTGTTGCTGGCTGCAGCCAATAAATTGATCTTTGAAGCCACCAAGAAGACTCTGTGTTTCTGTAGTCTGAGACAGGAAGAACTCGAGGTCATTGGGTGTGTTCCCTGGCACCGCTGGGTCCAATAAAACCCAGTACTTCAATTGGCGCCCAACGTGGGGCGATTTCAGCGGTACCGGTCCAAGCCAGAGGTCGTGAGGAGCTTCGTGTAAAATTCTGGAGGAAGGCCAACCACTTCATCGACCCCTGTATGTCGTTCGTGGTCCGAAAGTCTTTGCTGCGAGGTTCCCCGCGTCCCGACGGCTACGAAGGACTGCTGCCCTGACTATCGCCCTGTCTTGGACCCTTTTATGATTTGTAGAGCGAGACAATAGACGAGTCTTCTGGTGACATCATCGATACCTCAGTTAAGTATAAGTGGAGCGTCTCCCAGTCCTTAGTCTTGGTTCTTAGTTTTGGGTATCCCATGGGATCTTTGATTTGTTAGGATCTTTTGATTTGGAACTTGCAAGTACCAAAGCCGAAGGACTCGTGTATTCACGAGACTGTCGTATTCGATAATCCTTTGAAGTTTGAAGCTAGACTAGTGAGCGAAGATGCCTGGTCTTAGCAGACTTGGAAATTTGTTTTGTCTTGGTTGTAATAGGGATTCCCGATTGGAGGACTCGTGTCCGGTTCCTCCAATTGGAACTCCAACCTATGAGCTCTACGTGAAGCATGGAGTGGGCCCTATCACGTATAATAACGTATGGGTTAGGTACACAAGGAAAGATGGTGTCCTAAAGTGGCCCCAATATGGTAGTTTTGACACCGAAATTCTGGATAATTTAGAGGTTAGACTTTTTAAGAAGAACGCCCGGCCGGCGATGTTTGACTCTTTCCGCCTATGGCGAAAAGAAGCCAAACAGAAAGAAATTAAATTAGTAAAGAAGAATAAAAGAGAAAAGGGTATTTCAATAATGCAAGCTGCTATGCAGTATAAGGATGATGAAGAGGAACAAGCGAGTGAACAGCTGCACAGGCAACGTAAATTGGCAATTGATAAATGTTATCCAGTTTTGCCACCTCGTCAGCAAGATACAGTGAAGGAACTTGAGAAGGATCCTTTAATGTCTCATTTGTTGAATTCACCATCTCCTTATGCGCAGAGTGCTACAGCACCTCCGCAACCTTTAGTTGTACAACCCCCAGTTGTTGTACCTCCGGTTCTTCCACAACCACCAGCTGTTTTTCAGTTGGCACCTACTACTATGGCGCAGCCCCTCAAGGGCTGCCACCTTTACTACCTGTTCCATCTTTACTTCCTATGACTTTGCCCCCTGCATCTATTTCCCTCCACACTATCCCTTCTGACACTGCCTCTGCATTTGCTTTGTCTCCTCCTGTTTTTCCTCCTGTTCATTTGTCAACTTCTCCTTCTGTCCGACAGAGAATGACAAACACTGTTACTAGTATTTTGTCTCCTTTCTTTGGGTCACCGACTACGACCCCCGTTTTAGAGCGTAAACAATTGCGTAGCCAATTGCCCGATTCTAGAGAGAAGGGAGTATTGGATCATTTGGCGCATAAATGGGTCACTGACCCTACAAGATATGAGTTAGAGTCTGTTATGGATGTCTTCCACCAATGGCAAGCACCGAAACAGAGATATGTTTTTGACAAAATGTGCGAAGTTCTTCTTGAAAGATTAAAAGATTGTGATATGGAGGCCAATCCGCCTGAGTTGTGTCATGTACGGTTTGAGTTTTCCAAAGGCACGATTGTGGGTTCCGATATTGAGAAAGCAGTTGCGACATTATTATCATTTAGGAGTGAGGGTATTTCTCGACTGTTGTTTGAGCCAGAACCCTCTGTTAAAAGGAAGGTCAGACAGTATCCCATGAGAGAAGTTCCCCCAGTTTGGAAAGAAGGAGACCTAAATGCTGTTCCACCTATTCAGCCTCATTTTCAACGTGTGTGGGTACATGTTCCATGGAAGCGAACTGAAGTCCTGGCTCTTAAGCAGACTCTACCCAACCCCCGTAAAAACCCTGCAGGTTATTATAAGGAATTATCACAGACTGCAGACTCCTGTGTTATGAATTTAGCTGATATAGACATGTTGTTTGGAAATGTGGTCCCACAGCCTTTATGGAGAGTGATCCGTCACACGGATCATGCGCCGGAGTTAGGGGACACATGGATTAATATCAATGCGGCAAATGACAGACAAGTAGGCGGTGCTAAACCAGAGCCTTTAGTAGCAGACCTCCCTGGTAGGATCGTTACTTACATGAAGACTTTGATGCCTACAATGCGTGTAAATTGGGATAAATTGTCTGCATGCAAGCAGAAGAAGGAGGAAAGTGTATCTGACTTCTTCACTAGGTTTGAAGAGACATTTATCGACCACAGTGGTCAGGATATGAGTACAGAAGGTGGTCAAAGGTTGTTTGTTGACAAGTTTGTGCATAATTTGCTTCCCGAATTGTGTAAAAAATTGAAAGATTCAGAGAGTTCTTGGGCCGTTTCCTCTTCAGCACAGATATTGGCTACTGCACAATTCTACGAAAATAGAGATAAAGATGAGAAAGATAGAGCAGACAAGAAAACTAAAGAGTTAAAAACAAAGGTTCTTTTACAACAAGCGTATCCGCCTCGTAGTAATCAGCGTGACTATCAGCAACCTCAACAGTATCAGAGGAATTCACAAAGGTTTGAGTATCCTCAACAACGTGCTCTGATAGGCCCTAACCAATGTTCATATTGTAAGGAAGAAGGTCATTTTAAATATAATTGCCCTATTTTGTTGCAGCGTATGAATGGTATTTCTGGCGCAAGAGGTCGAGGTGTTCCACAAGCACCTAGAGCTAGAGGACGCGGAAATTTCACCCAGAACGCGCGCCCATTTCCTCCTCAAAATTCAATGAATAGTTTTGATCAGCAGAATAACGCGTCTGGTAGGACGACTCAGTACTATGCTGATGACTACTATGTAGAAGGTGAGAGTATGGAAGGTGATGATTGCTAGGACAGCCATAGACAAAGAGAGGGAGTTGTTTCAGTTCCAGTAGATCAGAGTGGACCTTATATTGAGGTGATTACATCAGGTGTGTCAGAGCCTTTTCTGTTGGATACTGGTGCTACAAAGAGTTCTATTATGCACTCTAAATTCCCTGGCGCACCTTTGTCTGGCGAAACTAATGTTTCAGTAGGTTTTTCTGGCGCCCGGTTAGGAACACGATTTCTAGCCCTATGTCTCTTTCTGTTGGACCTTGTGAAATCGAAGCACCACTTATTCTAACGACAGGTTGTGGTGAGAACTTGTTAGGATTGGATCTGCTGAAAAGATTGTATGCGACATTGTATTGTTCTCCTTCGGGAGTACAACTCACATTGGGTAAGACAGTGGTTTCACCAATATATTTGTCAAAGGACAAACTTCCAACAGAATTGTCGTTTCTCCCTGATATTCTTTGGGCTACTGGTCCCAATGATGTAGGTCTTTTGGAAATACCGCCATATGTTGTAACGTTGAAAGCCAATGTTAAAATGCCGCGCATTCCCCAATACAAGATCTCTAATGAAGGTGAAAAAGCGTTGCTAGCGATCATTTATGATTTGATTGAGAAAAATGTAATTGAAGAGACAAGAGGTAATGTTTGCAATAGTCCTGTTTTACCTGTCTTGAAGCGTACTGACTCTTCTCAGCCACCTGTTTACAGGTTTGTGATTGATCTTAGAGAGGTAAACAAGATAGTTGTGCCACAGTTTCCAGTCGTTCCCGATATCACTGCTTTACTGACAATGATTCCAGCCTCAGCCACTTGGTTCTCGGTGATTGACTTGAAGAATGCTTTCTTCAGCATCCCTATTGCCGTAGAGAGCAGGGATATTTTTGGATTCTGTTTAGGAGGCCGAAGCTTCCGATTTCAGAGAGCTCCTCAAGGTTTTTGTGAAAGTCCTTCTATCTATAGTCAGGCTCTGAAGTCTCAGCTTGACACTCTTGTATTACCTGATGGCGCTACCCTTCTACAGTACGTCGATGATTTGTTAGTTGCTGCAGATACTAAGGAGATTTGTAAAGAAGCCACTTTGTCATTGTTGCGTCATTTGTCTGATTTACACCACAAAGTGTCTCTTTCCAAGTTACAGTATTGTCGACAAGAAGTGACCTATTTAGGTCACCTCTTATCGAAAGAGGGAAGAAGATTGACCCCAGAAAGAATTCAGGCAATTGCAAAATTAAGTGTGCCAATGACACAGAGAGAAGTGCGTGCTTTCTTAGGTATTACATCCTATTGCAGACAATGGATACCGAATTTTTCATTGATGGCTAAACCTTTGGTAGCATTGACCTAATAAAGACACGCCGAATCCCCTTCCTTGGTCCGAAGATTGTCAGAAAAGTTTTTCCGAATTGCGTGATGCATTGTGTTCGGCTCCTGTGTTGGGTACCCCGACTACAGCAAGCCCTTTACGCTGTATGTCCATGAGAGAGAAGGATGTGCATTATCAGTGTTAACACAGTCTTTTGGGGACAAGCAACGTCCATGTGCATATTTCTCGTCGATTTTGGACCCGGTAGCTAGAGCGTTGCCGAGTTGTTTGAGAGCCACAGCGGCAGCAGCTGTTTCTATTCGACAGTCTGCTGGTTTGGTGATGAATAATACGCTGGTCGTGATGGTCCCACATGCAGTGGATATTTTGTTAAACAGGACCAAGACACAGCACTTAACTAGTGCTCGATTGTCAGGTTACGAGTTGACACTTTTAGCGAGCCATGTGCACATAAGAAAATGCAACACGCTGAACCCAGCTACATTGTTGCCAATTATAACAAAGACAGATGTTCCGGAACAGCATGATTGCTTTCTTAGGACAGAAGAAGAAACGAAAGGGAGAGTAGATCTTAGGGACACTCCTCTTGTAAAGTGTGATGGTACCTTATGGGTGGATGGGTCATGCTTCAAGCTTCCGAATGGTGATACGACTGCGGCATATGCTGTCACGACTTTACATACGATTGTTGAAACTGCACGTATCCCACATAATTCAGCTCAAGCAGCAGAGTTGACTGCACTTATGAGAGCGTGTGTATTATCAAAAGGAATGAAAGTGACCATATATACCGATAGCCAGTATGCGTTTGGTGTGGCCCATAGTTTTGGACGCTTGTGGAAGGAACGTGGGTTCCTCACGTCTCACGGTACGAAAATACAGCATGGTCAATTGGTGAATGAGCTCGTGGAGTCACTTACTTTGCCATTGCAAGTCGCGATTGTGAAATGCAGTGCACATAAGAAGATCACTGACGACGTTGGTCGCGGTAATATGTTTGCTGATGAAGTTGCGAAAGAAACAGCAAGAGATGTGATGAGTCGAATGTATGTTGCGGGCCCTGCAAGATGGATTGGTGACGTTGGAATGTGTGAAGATACGATAGAGAGTGTGAAGTCCATCCAAGCTGAAGCTACGGAGAAGGAATTAAGTACGTGGAGAGAGAGTACGGGTAAATTGGATGCAAATGGTTGTTGGGTTGAATTGTCGGAGCATCAGCGATGGTTGTTACCCGATACATATGTGCTTGCAGTGGTTACAATGGCACATGGGATGGCCCACATCAGTGTGAAAGGAATCTGTAAGTTATTGGCTCCAGCGTGGCAAAATGCTGGAATTCCCAAATGTGCAGAGAATGTGGTCAAAAATTGTATGGTTTGTTTGAAATACAATCCTGGTAAGGGAACCCCAACTCCAGCTGGTCATTTTGCGCCTCCAACGTATCCGTTCGAGGTTTTGCAGCTAGATTTCATCCACATGGAGAGGTGCAACAATTTGAAATACGTACTCATTGTTGTTTGTGCCTTTTCAAGATGGGTAGAGGCATATCCTCTGAAAGATAATACAGCCTTGTCCACAGCGAAAGCCCTTCTCAAAGAGTTCTTCCCTAGGTTTGGTTTGCCGAGAATGGTGTGGAGTGATAATGGGGGTGAATTTGTGGGTCAAGTGATGAAACGAGTGTGTGAAGGTTTAGGAATCCGGCAGAAATTTCACGCTGCAAATCATCCCCAATCAGCTGGATTAGTTGAGTGCTATAATGGCACTCTTAAACTAAAACTGGCCAAGATACAAGCAAGCTCTGGCCTTAAATGGCCTGATGCGTTGCTATTAGCACTGTTGTCAACTAGGATGACCGTACATTCCCGAGTAGGACTTAGTCCTCATGAGATAGTGTTTGGTCGCCCGGCTAACATATGGGGAGTGCCGAGGCCAACGAAATTCAGCGAGATTGAACACCCTGTACTGCTTGATTACTTGCATGATTTGACAGCTAAATTGCGTGTTTTACACCAACAGGTTCATAATACACTGCCTCAGGCTTCTAAAGATCCAGGGCATGCAATCAATCCCGGATCGTGGGTGTTAATCAAGAACTTTCAGCGGACAAAGAACGATCAGCCCCGCTGGATTGGCCCCTATTTGGTGATTTTGTCCACAAGATCTGCAGTGCGAGTACAAGGGAAGAAAAACTGGATCCACGGCGTACACTGTAAGAGGGTCCCTTTGCCTCTACCATATGACCAGTGGGTCCAGGAGGGAATTGCTGACTCGGAAACTGAAACAGTGCCTCGTTTTCTGCCTTTTAGTGACGCACGCGTCACAGGGACAAATTCTGAGCGAGAAAGTGACGATCTTCTCCAAAGAGCAATACCATCACCACTTCGATTGGACACTACTGAGCCTGAACTTTTGTTTTGCGACCAGACATTGCCTGGAAAAAGCCGTTATAACTTGCGACCGAGAGTCATGGACAAATAAAATGAAATTTTGGTCCTCCCATCCGAAAACCTGTTTTTGAACCACCATCCGGGTTCAGCTGTAGGGTCGTGGTGAAAAGACTTGAGTGTGTAGCCTGCGGACACAAGGTCTACGGGTCTGGTTTGTTCTAGGGCGTTCCCTGGGACATTCAGAAACACTCTCAAGTGAAGAAAACCAACCGCCGCGAACAGCACGTTAGAGGATGGAGCCTTTTCAGATGGAGAGACCTGTTGAAAGAATAAGTTTCAAGAGGAAAATATGTGCAACCATGAGCAGAAAATGTTTTCTAATTATGTGTCTTTGTATTTTACTTAGTCTAATGATGTCTTTAGTGGGGTATATCATATTCTCTTTTCAAGTGACATCTGCACCCACTGTACAGCCCATGCCTTCCTCTACTATCTCCTCACATTCTTTTCACCCTCTACCTGAACACGAGTCCGTTAGAAGATTAGAGTTTATGAACAACTCCTTTGTTCAGCTCTTACACCAACACCAGCTAGTAGTGAACAGAACCAACTGTTGGGTGTGTGGCCTTATGCCTCATACTACTGAGAAAGGTATTCCCTACCTAGTGCTGCCATTCAGCTACAATGGTTCTGTGTGGGCATACCGAACGATGTTCATCTATGCTCGCGAAATCCACCCCTACGTTCCGTCAAAGACAACCCAAAGAATAGTGCTCTAGTTAAGGGGATAGTCGACATGATAAGGGGAACTAGTTCCTACGAAACTATCCCGGAAGATGAGACACTAGCGTATATTGGATGGAACGTGACTGGATATGGAGCGAGTCTGAGCGAGAACCAGCAAGCAAAAAGATCCGCTCCAATTTGGATTGTACCCCATCAGGGTCATCTATGTCTGCAAGGTAATGGCAAGAATCCAAGAGCTCAGTTAGGGAAGAGTATCTGCACTGAAACGTATATTTTTGCGTCTCAGACTTCCCCTTTGTTCTTAGCAGCTAGGGGTACCTACTTTATCTGCCATGATAGGGCCTACACGTGGTTGCCCCCTGACTTCTCGGGCACATGCTTCGTTTCATTCCTGTTGCCTCCCACCTACACAGCTGCGGCAGATTACCATAAGATAAGAAGAATTAGGGGTGTCTTCAGCAAGGAAGACACTGCAGGACAAGAACGGGAGACTTCTTTAGGGGTTTTCTGCCGTTCTGGGGACCTATGGCTAACAACAGGAATGTGAGGCAATTGACGCGAGTGGTTGAATCCACCATAGTCGAAACTGTCGGTGCCCTTAATAATTTGACTGCTGAGCTCCAGTCGGACCGCCTTATGACCCTGCAGAACAGGGTCGCGTTAGACATCATACTTGCAGACCGTGGTGGGGTATGTAGAGTGATCCAATCCAGTTGTTGCATTTTCATTCCAGATAACGCTCCAACAGTGTACCAGGCCATCTCCAAACTACATAGGATCTCTGAATCCATCCATATAGATGAAGGAGACTGGTCGTTGATGGGATGGTTCTGGGAACTGTTATCCACCTGGGGATGGAAAGTTCTGATGGTCATTGGGATACTTCTAGCCATCCTTTTCCTGTTTTGTCTGTGCATACAGTGTGTTCCTGCCATATGCGGCCTATGTGTTACATCATGTGTAAGGAAACCTGTATCAAGGGACGAGCTAAGTAATAGGATGATGCTACAGCAACATCTCAATGAATTCATGAACATAGACCTAGACTCAGATTAGCATGAGTGTAAGTAAATTGCCTATGTAAGGGCAAAAGGAGGGTCTGTGGTACTGAAAATTCTGGACCTGTGTCATTCTCATCATTGTAACATGACGATTTTGGTATCAGCAGACCGGTAATGACAGGTATGCTATATCTGAGTATTTGCGTCATATTCGAGTGACGGGATCACTCTAATATTAACGATTCCCTTGTGAACCCTCGGGTTCCATTTTGTGTACGGCAGCCATTTTGTGGTTGCCCTCACATAAGGCAATGACTAAAGCCAAAACGCGCCTTAGGGGACACGTACACTTTCAGTGACCTGGGCAAGCTGACTCCACTGTCCAGAGCCAGAACCTGTTCGGCCAGTTTTAGTTCCCAGTGGCCGATCGAGATTAGGGGCCCAGGTGCAGCATGCCATAAACCCTTCATTGCACACATCTATATCTAAATCTTATTCACACCTGTCACTGCTCTTTCTTTATGACCTGCTTTACGAGGAGGAGGTGCCCGGTTTTATTAGGGGTCCAGATTATATCTGTTGCAGGTGTTGGGCCTCACTGGGTATTTGGTTGTGGGCTGGACAAACTGAAAATGGGCTTGTCATCATGAATCTGTTTTTTTTGTTGTAAGAAATATGTGAATGACTCACTGTAAAAATAAGGAATGTTTGCCTAAAGCATAATATTCTGTATAAAAGAGATAGCTGGTTTGCATGAAAAAAAGCAGTCTCCTGAGAACATACACATTGTTGTACTTCTAGGATACCTGTTGCTGGCTGCAGCCAATAAATTGATCTTTGAAGCCACCAAGAAGACTCTGTGTTTCTGTAGTCTGAGACAGGAAGAACTCGAGGTCATTGGGTGTGTTCCCTGGCACCGCTGGGTCCAATAAAACCCAGTACTTCAGTCAGAGCCCATTCCCCGTTCAGAAGCTGTGTCCTCAGAATTCTGGGCATGTCTGATCTTGAGACCTGCTACCTTCTTCTTTTTAAACTGAGGTTTTGATTTTTGTTTATCTTCTTTTTTAGGAGCGTAGTCCGCAGCGCGTTGCGTGTCTCTGGACTTTGTACGCTCCTTTGACCGTCCTTCCCTCTGGGAGTTTTTTGATGAACCCTGAAAGGAACGAGTGGAACGTGTATCAGTATCCTGATACCTGTCAGGTTTTTTAATATTATCCCTATTCCTGAGATTATACCTCCTTTCAGAGGGCTCCTGTTGAGGAGACCTACCTCTGGATTGAGATCTGCTGTCTTTAGATTTTTGTTGTTTTTTATTTTCCCACTTCTTTTTAGAAGAAGTAGGTGTCTGCTTTGTATTCTCCTTTTCAGGACTGCCCACCAGTTGTGGTTTTAATGCTTTCCCACCTAGACTGTCTCTGCCTAGTTCTGCGTATGCAGTTTCAATTATTTTGGGTAGTTCGTGTTGTTGATCCTCTGGACCGAACTCCCTCAGGCGTTGGCGGATCACCACTGAAGCTGCTTCCCCCTTAATATTAGCTAGTATTATGGCTGATACCTGGTCAAAGTTATTTAGTAACTTCATCCCTAAGTTAAGGGCAGGTTCTGCTCCGTACTCATTTTGTATCTGTCTCAATACGTCACGTACTACTGCTAAGGACGGGATACCATGTGTTCTGGTATATATGGCAGCAAAAACTGAACCCCAAGAGGTGCAATCCTCTATTTGTGGTGTGATCCCCATGGGCAAGTAGATTGTTAGAACTCTGTGTTTATCAGAGGTGGTAGTATTCGGGAATACTGCCTCAAGCTGAGTTATTTTCTGAGCTATCCAGAATGGGATTTGTTCACGTTTTGCGGGCATTTTGCCCATTACCCCGTGTAATGTTTGTGGAGTCATTTTATTAACTGTACTCTGGACTGGAGTATCTTGTGCTGAAACTGGTTCAGGCTGAACTGTTAAAGTCCTCATCACAAATTGTGTGAGGTTTCTGTAGATTTTAATTAAATCTCTGTGCTGTACGAGTAATTCTGGCTGTGGCATTGTGTTAATGTCAGGATGCGGTGTGTATGCCGCTAATATGGGCCATGTGGCTCCTGCTCCTACGAGCGGGCCTAATCTTGCTCCTCCTCGTACGTGGGGTAGGGCGCCTTTAAACCAGTAATTATGCTCCTGGTAAGTGAGCGGAATCTCTAACTCCTCAAAAGGAGTATAGTCCTCTGGTGTTTCATCTTTTAGGTAGTAGGGAAATACATCTGTAACTGCATTCGCTGCTGGGAATGTAACCCATGAATAGAATACCTCTGTTTTGTTAGATTCGTGTGCCTCGATCACGAAAATTACTTTACCACCCCTGGCTCTTAAGCCATGTTCTAGAAGTTTTATGGTGACTGCCCTTCTGAAATTTGGTGCAATTTGTATTGCATCTTCAGGGTCTT
The DNA here is from genome assembly GCA_963921515.1 of Calotriton arnoldi. Classification (NCBI taxonomy): domain Eukaryota; kingdom Metazoa; phylum Chordata; class Amphibia; order Caudata; family Salamandridae; genus Calotriton; species Calotriton arnoldi. The sequence continues at coordinate 2,287,015 of CAWUFW010001096.1, read as the reverse complement.
CTTCTCCTAAACCGAAGAGGTCTGTTTCAACTCTCCTTGTTTCTTCTGCTTGTTCAACCATTTTTAAGTGGAAGAAGGGTGTTTACGGAAATTTTAAGATAAGGTGTAAATGCACAATTTGTAGGAACTATATGTCCTTCAAGCTTGATTAACCAACAGCCAATAAATAGTATTTTCGTACTACTCAGCTGCGGCGGATTTTGTGCCCACCCACTCCAGACGTCTCTGGGGTTTTTGTGAGTAGGTTCTCTGAGAATAGCACGACTGAACTACTCAGATTCTACTGTTAAATAAGTACCAAACCAACGTTGGTGGCGCCATGTCGTGTAGTTCCTATAGTACCCATGCAGGACCTGCGCGTTTGTATAACATAAGCTGTGGGCTTGGTGGCAGACTGACTCTGTGCACCCTCACCGCGTATGTTAGATTGTTTTGCATTAGCTAGCTCACAGTGCCACTAGAATCTCCTCTTATCGGGGAGAGATTAGTTTCTGGCAACCTTAGATCATGACAACCCAAATTCCTCAGAATCGTGGAAACAATGTACTACCTTTCGCTCAGTCACTCGTGCTTACTTATTCGGTTTGTCTCAGAGAGTTACACAGAATAAACAGTCGGGCGTTTCAATAAGTATTTATTGAACAGTTGTTATTCTAGTGTAAAATATATGTGCTGCGGCAACCAGCAGACAATAAATAGCAGAGATATATTATCAGCAGTACGATAAAAGCAAAGGGATAGAACAGTTCTACCATATTGCAATAATCATGAATACATACATGAATATAAAAGCATTATGCAAGTGAGCGTACTCCTACAATGCCTAACTAGATGTACCTGAGTGTACCTAGCATATGTGTAGGTCTAAAAGCCTAAGAGCCAAGAATCCTTCTAGGATTTAGTCGAACCCCCATACCTGAATAGAGAGAGTGTGGGACCCCGTCCTGGTCTCGAGTTGGACACCCCGCAAGGGCTGTGTCAGACCGCTGTCAGCTGGAGCGACTGCATGCAGGAGCCTCAGCGTCTCTGGTCAGTGTGTCAGCATGGAAGTCTCGGTTCCCTCTGTCTTACCGGGGCAAGATGTGGTGTATTTATACCCTAAAGAGTCTCGGTCCTCAGAATGGAATTTGTATTGGTCTGTCGTTAGTCTTGAGGAAGACGTCAGGGGTGAACTTTGTACATACATATTATGCAGGTGGTGTATTCCTAGAGAGCCATGCATAATTGATGAGTACAGTGTGGGCCTGTGTTTGGGAAAAACCCTGCTGTATTCAAAACCACAGGATAGATAACGTTCAGCCCTCAGAGCACGTTGTGTACTAGCGAGGACCAATGTAGGTGAAAGATCATGCCTATATAAGGAATCATGACTATAATAGGACATGTACAGTTATGACCATAATTGGGCATATGCGGCTATGACCATAATAGGGCAAGTACGAATATGACCATATTAGGGCAAATATGAATACGTCCATTTTATGGAATATATGAACGGGTCTACATTAGGGCCTCTATACGGGACATAACAGCTGAGTACCAGTGTGAGAGGACAGGCTGTAGGATGTTATTTTTAGTAGCAGACAACAAAAATGCACTGTGCAGGAATTTAAGATTATAATTAGGAAAGTAGAATTGAAGCACAATTTTTTTGTAATTCTGAAGTGTGGTGGAAACAAGTATTTTAATACGATCAAAACACATCAATACACTAGGTGATGACATTTCCACACATTATCATTAGTGTGCAGTAAAACTGTATGTCTCTGCACATGTAATGGCCATGTCAATTGGGAATATGTTTTCTGTAATGGCACTGTACCACCACACCATGCATGATCCACACTACTCCACTCTACTTTACACTTTTCCACTCTACAACACTCTACTCTACACCGGTCCACTCTACAATACTCTACTCCACTCTATGCCCTTCCACTCTATGACACTCCACTCTAAGATAATCTATGGCATGTCACAACACTCATCTCCATGCCACTCTATGCCTCTCATCTCCACACCATTTACCCAGCTCCACTCCAATCTACCCCACTCCAATCTACCCCAATCTACTCCACTCCAATCTAGCCCAATCTACCCTACTATAATTCACCCAATCCACCCAAGCCCATTCCAATCTACCCCACTCCAGTCTACCCCACTCCAGTCCACTGTACTTCAATCCACCACACTCTACTCTACCGCAATCTACCCCACTCCAATTGGCCACAATCTACCCCACTTCACTTCATTCAACCACAATCTACCACTCTCCAATCTATTCCAATCTGTCACACTCAGCTCCACTCAAACCTACCCCACTCCCCTCAAATGTACCCCTCTCCACTCAAATATACCCCACCCCACTCAATTCTATCCAACTCCACCCAAATCTACCATACTCAAATCTACTTTGCTTCACTCAAATATAGCACACTCTAATCTACCCTATTCCAATCTACCCCAATCCACCCCAATCTAACCCAATTCACCCCACTCTACTCCACTCGACTCAACTCTACCCATCTCCACTCCAATTGGCACCAATCCACCCCACTCAACCCAATCTATCCCAACCCGCTCCACTCTTCCCCACTCCACTCCAATCCAATCCAATCTACGGCACTCTACTCCACTCCAATCTACCCCACTCCAATCTACCCCATTCTACCCCACTCCACCCTACCCCAATCTACCTCACCTCATTCTGCTCCAATCTACTCCACTCCAATCTACCACAATCTACCCTATTCCACACCACACCACTAACTTTTAATCATGCTGAACAGCAGCCCCACTAGTGTACAACATAGCTAAAACATATTGCCAAAGCCTATAGCTCTCACATCAGCGAGACCTATTGGTTTTGGCAATGCTTGTTTAGCTATGTGAGTCGCTAATGGGGGGCACTTTTAATTTGGCGTCTGGGCCTATTTTCTGTCTCAGTCCAACTTTGGGGCTCTTCAAGGAAGAGGGAGAGGTAGAAAGGAGTTTCTAGGGCATCTATGGGCAGAAGCAATAGAGAATGCTTGAGGGATATGGAAGGTGTCTGGTAGTGCGAAGGCGCCTGCAAGTGGGGGTACATTGTGGGAAGACCCCAGGCAATGTAAGTGACCTGAGTGACCTGAGGAACAGAGGGAGGGAAATGGGATGTGGGAGTGCCTCGAAGTAAGTGAACAGCATGTGAACTTGGACGCTCGAGTGTCGGAGTGGATGGGTGCCAATCCGTCGAGCTCACACCGGTCCCACATTCCACAGTTCAAAGTGAAAAGCCCTAAATGTGTGCCAGAGGGGAGGGGGTCTGTATCAACAGTGTAAAATAGCTTATTGTTCTTTGCTATCATAGACTTCATGCAGAAGGTGCATTGTCTTGGTTGATGCCCGAAAATGATGTAAATATTTGCACTTCCAAGGCCATGAAACTGAGCAGCATTATTCCTTCTGAAGGCTCTTGAAATCCTCCAATATCCCAAATCAGCTCTACATTCTGACATTCCTTGCTCTATGGAAAATGAGTGTACATTCCACTAAAACATATAGGGGCATATTATCAAGGGCAGTATCGCCACTTTAGCGGCACTTTTTGCCGATAAAGCGGCGATATTTTTATTGCCCTATTAGCAAGCTGTCGCTAACAGCTGTTAGCGACAGCTTAATGGCGATAGCGGCCGTTGTGTTTCCGCTTTGCATGTCAGCGATAATTATCGCTAATGACATGCAAAGTAGGCGTTCCTGACTAAAACTCCATAGAAACAGTCGCAAACACAACTTCCCCCTATTATCAACGCCCGCGAAGCGATAGGAAAATTCGCGCTTATCGCTGGAACTTAACGCCTGAAAAAAAGTTGCCTTAACCATCTTGTCAATGGGGGGTGGATTATGTTGGGTTAAGTATACACTTGCCTATTAGCAAGCTTTTCATCAGCGCTGTTGATTTAGCGCTGGGATTCTCGCGCTATTGCTGGTTCTGCACGCTATCGCTGGATTTCTTATCGCCTTTGCGATACGCGTTGCTAATAGCGCGCTATCACGGGGAGGAAATCCAGCGATAGCCGGCGATATAAAAAACAGCGCTTTGCGATAATTATCGCAATTCTTTGATAATATGCCCAACAGTTTACTTCTTTGTGGGTTGTGTTATCCCACAGGAGACTAGTTGGATGGAGATCATAGGACTGGTCCTCACCAGTCCCTCCTGGCACCTCCTAAACCCAGCAGCCTGGAGATCACCGAACTGGCCCTCACCAGTCCCTCCTGGCACCTCCTGAACCCAGCAGCCTGGAGATCACCGGACTGGTCCTCACCAGTCCCTCCTGGCACCTCCTGAACCCAGCAGCCTGGAGATCACCGGACTGGTCCTCACCAGTCTCTCCTGGCACTTCCTGAACCCAGCAGCATGGAGATCACCCGGCCGGTCCTCACCAGTCTCTCCTGGTGCCTCCTGAACCCAGCAGCCTGGCGATCACCGGACGGGGCCTCAGCAGTCTCCCCTGGCTCCTCCTGAACCCAGCAGCCTGGGATCACTGGACGGGGCCTCAGAGGTGTCCCCTGGCGCCTCCTGAACCCAGCAGCCTGGTGATCACCGGACGGGGCCTCAAAAGTCTCCCGTGGCGCATCCTGAACCCAGCAGCCTGGCGATCACCGGACGGGGCCTCAGCAGTCTTCCCTGGCGCCTCCTGAACCCAGCAGCCTGGCGATCACCAGACGGGGCCTCAGCAGTCTCCCCTGGCACCTCTTGAACCCAGCAGCCTGGCGATCACCAGACGGGGCCTCAGCAGTCTCCCCTGGCCCCTCCTGAACCCAGCAGCCTGGCGATCACTGGATAGGGCCTCAGCAGTTTCCCCTGGCCCCTCCTGAACCCAGCAGCCTGGCGATCACCAGACAGGGCCTCAGCAGTCTCCCCTGGCCCCTCCTAAACCCAGCAGCCTCGAGATCACCGGACGGGTCCTCAGCAGTCTCCCCTGGCGCCTCGTAAACCCAGCAGCCTGGCGATCACCGGACGGGTCCTCAGCAGTCTCCCCTGGCGCCTCCTAAACCCAGCAGCCTGGCGATCACAGGACGGGACCCCACCAGTCTCACCTGGTGCCTCCTAAACCCAGCAGCCTGGCGATCATGGGACGGGTCCCCACCAGTCTCCCCTGGTGTCTCCTAATCCCATCAGCCTGGCGATCACCGGACAGGTCCTCAGCAGTCTCCCCTTGCGCCTCCTAAACCCAGCAGCCTGGAGATCACCGGAGGGGTCCTCAGCAGCCTCCCCTGGAGCCTCCTCAACCCAGCAGCCTGGAGATCACCGGGGGGGTCCTCAGCAGTCTCCCCTGGCGCCTCCTCAACCCAGCAGCCTGGAGACCACCGGAGGGGTCCTCAGCAGTCTCCCCTGGCGCCTCCTCAACCCAGCAGCCTGGAGATCACCGGAGGGGTCCTCAGCAGTTTCCCCTGGTGCCTCCTCAACCCAGCAGCCTGGAGATCACCGGAAGGGTCCTCAGCAGTCTCCCCTGGTGCCTCCTCAACCCAGCAGCCTGGAGATCACCGGAGGGGTCCTCAGCAGTCTCCCCTGGCGCCTCCTCAACCCAGCAGCCTGGAGATCACCGGAGGGGTCCTCAGCAGTCTCCCCTGGCGCCTCCTCAACCCAGCAGCCTGGAGATCACCGGAGGGGTCCTCAGCAGTCTCCCCTGGCGCCTCCTCAACCCAGCAGCCTGGAGATCACCGGAGGGGTCCTCAGCAGTCTCCCCTGCTGCATCCTCAGCCCAGCAGCCTGGAGTTCAACGGAGGGGTCCTCAGCAGTCTCCTCTGGTGCCTCCTCAACCCAGCAGCCTGGAGCTCACTGGACGAGTCCTCAGCAGTCTCCCCTGGCGCATCCTCAACCCAGCAGCTTGGAGTTCACCGGACAGGTCCTCACCAGTCTCCCCTGGCACCTCCTCAACCCAGCAGCCTGGAGATCAACGGACGAGTCCTTAGCAGTCTCCCCTGGTGCCTCCTCAACCCAGCAGCCCGGAGACCAACAGACTGGCCCTCAGCAGTCTCCCCTGGTGCCTCCTAAACCCAGCAGCCTGGCGATCAATGGACTGGCCCTCAGCAGTCTCCCCTGGCGCCTCCAAAACCCAGCAGCCTGGCGATCAACGGACTGGCCCTCAGCAGTCTCCCCAGGCGCCTCCTAAACCCAGCAGCCTGGCGATCAATGAACTGGCCCTCAGCAGTCTCCCCTGGTGCCTCCTAAACCCAGCAGCCTGGCGATCACGGGACTGGTGCTCAGCAGTCTCCCCTGGCGCCTCCTAAACCCAGCAGCCTGGTGATCACGGGACTGGTCCTCAGCAGTCTCCCCTGGTGCCTCCTAAACCCAACAGCCTGGAGATCACTGGACTGGTCCTCAGTAGCCTCCCCTGGTGCCTCCTAAACCCAGCAGCATGGATATCACCGGACTGGTCTTCAGCAGTCCCCCCTGGCGCCTCCTAAATCCAGCAGCCTGGAGATCACCGGACAGGTTCTCAGCAGTCCCCCCTGGCCCCTCCTAAACCCAGCAGCCTGGAGATCACCAGACAGACCCTCAGCAGTCCCCCCAGGCGCCTCCTAAACCAAGCAGCCTGGAGATCACGGGACGGGTCCTCAGCAGTCCCCCCTGGCGCCTCTAAACCCAGCAGCCTGGAGATCACCGGATGGGTCCCCAGCAGTCCCCCCTGGTGCCTCCTATACTCAGAAGCCTGGAGATCACCGGACGGGCCCCAACCAGTCTCCCCTGGCGCCTCCTAAACCCAGCAGCCTGGAGATCACCGGACGGGTCCCCACCAGTCCCCCCTGGCGCCTCCTAAACCCAGCAGCCTAGTGATCACCGGACGGACCCCCACCAGTCCCTCCTGGTGCCTCCTAAACCCAGCAGCCTGGAGATCACAGGACGGGCCCCCACCAGTCCCCCCTGGCGCCTCCTAAACCCAGGATCCTGGAGATCACCGGACTGGTCCTCAGCAGTCTCTCCTGGCACCTCCTAAACCCAGCAGCATGGAGATCACCGGACTGGTCCTCAGCAGTCCCTCCTGGCGCTTCCTAAACCCAGCAGCATGGAGATCACTGGACTGGTTCTCACCAGTCTCCCCTGGCACCTCCTAAACCCTGCAGCCTGGTCCGGGCAGAGCACTCGGTCCAGCTCAAGCACATGGAAAGGCGCAGACTTCATGGACCCATTGTTTCCTTCTGTAGCATCCCACTTATAATAATAATAATAATAATGCCATTCCTAAAGCGCATAGCAACTTCATGTGAAGTGTCCCAGCGCTAGGAGGCTAAATACGGAAAAAGAGTTGCATTCAACAGGGAAAGCCTTACTAGAACCAAAAAGCCAGATTTGCAATTTTGTTCCTGAAAGCGATTTTGGAGGGAGATAGCCGAAGTTCCACAGGTTGTGAGTTCCAGATTTTTGGAGTAAGGTGACTGAAGGAACAGCCACCAGTTCTGGCTGTTTTAAATCTAGGAACGGAGGCCAATATGGCTGTGACTGATCTCAGATTTCTGGCTAGAGCATAGGCAGTAACCACAAAGAGATGAGGGACGGAGCACTGAAACTTTTCAGACACTCACCCCCAGTCACAGATCTGGGTTAAATCCATCATCGTTCTTTAGCTCACTTCGCCACCCCAGTTCAGACACAGCTATATGCAAATCAGTCTTGACCCTGTGCCTCATGGGAACAGTCCAGCCCGAACTGCCAAGTCATGTCTTCCCTGGACCGGAAACAAGCATCCTGGGACCGGTTTCAGGCTAACAGCCCTCATCAGCCAGGCTAGCTTGAATCCAGTGGCAAAGTGAGCAAGGGACCCACGTCTGGGCATACCCTGCCAACTTAGGGCAAACAAAGCAAACACAAGGAGATGATGGACGGAGCGCTAAAACTTTTCCAGACACTCACCCCCAGTCACAGATCTGGGTTGAATCCATCATCGTTCTTTAGCTCACTTCGCCACCCTAGTTCAGACACAGCTATATGCAAATCAGTCTTGACCCTGTGCCTCATGGGAACAGTCCAGCCCAAACTGCCAAGCCATGTCTTCCCTGGACTGGAAACAAGCATCCTGGGACCGGTTTCGGGCTAACAGCCCTCATCAGCCAGGCTAGCTTGAATCCAGTGGCAAAGTGAGCAAGGGACTCACGTCTGGGCATACCCTGCCAACTTAGGGCAAACAAAGCAAACACAAGGAGATGATGGACGGGGCGCTGAAACTTTTCAGACACTCACCCCCAGTCACAGATCTGGGTTAAATCCATCATCGTTCTTTAGCTCACTTCGCCACCCCAGTTCAGACACAGCTATATGCAAATCAGTCTTGACCCTGTGCCTCATGGGAACAGTCCAGCCCGAACTGCCAAGTCATGTCTTCCCTGGACCGGAAACAAGCATCCTGGGACCGGTTTCAGGCTAACAGCCCTCATCAGCTAGGCTAGCTTGAATCCAGTGGCAAAGTGAACAAGGGACCCACGTCTGCGCATACCCTGCCAACTTAGGGCAAACAAAGCAAACACAAGGAGATGATGGACGGAGCGCTAAAACTTTTCAGACACTCACCCCCAGTCACAGATCTGGGTTGAATCCATCATCGTTCTTTAGCTCACTTCGCCACCCTAGTTCAGACACAGCTATATGCAAATCAGTCTTGACCCTGTGCCTCATGGGAACAGTCCAGCCCAAACTGCCAAGCCATGTCTTCCCTGGACCGGAAACAAGCATCCTGGGACCGGTTTCGGGCTAACAGTCCTCATCAGCACGGCTAGCTTGAATCCAGTGGCAAAGTGATCAAGGGACCCACGTCTGGGCATACCCTGCCAACTTAGGGCGAACAAAGCAAACAGAAGGAGATGATGGACGTAGCGCTGAAACTTTTCAGACACTCACCCCCAGACACAGATCTGGGTTGAATCGATCATCGTTCTTTAGCTCGCTGTACTAGGGTGAATGTATGACATTGTTCTGCATTCTGTCCATCAATTGTTCTTTTTGCATTTGTCACCCCGAGTGGGGCGGGTATGCCCAGATGTGGGTTCCGTGCTCTCCATGCCACTGGAGTAAAGCTATCCTGGCTGATGAGGGGTGAAACCCTGAAAACGGTCCTAGGATGCTTGTTTCCAGTACAGGGAAGACATGGCTTGGCAGTTCGGGTTGGACTGTTCCCATGAGGCACAGGGTCAAGACTGATTTGCATATAGCTGTATCTGAACTGGGGTGGCGAAGTGAGCTAAAGAACGATGAGGGATCTCAATATCCCAAAGCACTTTCCTGCCAGGGCATCAAAAGAAAGCTTCTCATTGAACCAGATGCCCAGACTCTTAACCTTGGATTTGGGAAAGGGTAAAGGGCCAAAGTTATCTGGCCACCAGGCATTGGAGCTGACTTTGATATACTTGCCCAGTACCAGGACCTCAGTCTTCCCAGCATTGAGTATCAAACAATTATGGTCCATCCAAGTGGCAATATCCACCAGACACGCACAAAGGGAGGAGGCCGTGTAGGAAGATACCTCTAAGGATGCTCTTGTGTATTCGGTTTATATGAACCTCTTTTGAAAAGCTCTATTACGTTGGTTATAGTTTTTAACCTTGGTTTAGACACATGAACCCTTTGTGGCCTAACAGACTTGGTCGTTGATTTTTGTAATGAAGAGCATATCTATGAATAGGCAGACATTGGGTATTCTGTTTTATCTGAAGTTCTTGTCACTTGGCTCTTTCAAAATCCTTCAATAGCATTGATCATCAGGTCCTCCTGTAGCATCCTGGCGGGTGTTAGAAGGAAAGCTCTTGACTCAGAGTAGGTGGAAGGTGTAACCTTCAGATCACTGTTTATTCAACTGCTTCCACAGGCTCCAATCTCTTCCCTCTATTCTATTGTTATGCTGATGTTTTCTTCGTTCAAAGAGTTGTGCTGAAGACACCCAGGGGAATATGTACAATAGAAGTGGCGGAGCGTGTCGTTAGCCTCCTGGGCTTAACGACACGCTCCGCCACTTCGGAAACGCAAGAATATTTACATATTTACAAGAATGTGGTGCAGCCTTGCATTACCCCTTGCGATGGTGCACCAGAGTTCAAGGGTGTCTGAGTGCAGGGGAGGATTGGTTATGTGTAGGAAGGTGTCCCTTCCTGCACATAAACAATCCTAAAATGCCATTTTGTAACTATCATGTGTGCTGCGGTTTGTTTATGTACAGGAAGGGACACCTTCCTATACATAAAAAACCATGGCATTTTCCTCTTTCCATGTGTGCTGCACAAGGCACCACACATGGAAAAAGCAAAAACGAGGAGAAATAATGCATTTCTCCTCATTTCGCCAACTTAAGACCAGGGTTTTCCTGGTCTTAATTTTGGCGCTGCCTCCTATGTACGCTGCCCTTGTACATAGGGGGCAGCGTCAAATACAATGGGTGTTGCGGTGGAACGCCCACCAAAACACCCACTGCATACCCCTTTCACGCTAAACATAGCGTGAAAGGGTGCCTTATGTACAAGGCAGCGTTAAGCCACCTTAAGTGGCTTAACGCTGCCTTGTACATAAGGCAAGGCCCCTATCGCCACGGGAACGTCACAAAAAGTGAAGTTACCGTGGCGATAGGGGCTTGTACATATGCCCCCCAGTTGATTGTGATGCTCAGGGAGGAGTCTGATGGGGATTGTTCCTGCCCATTTATAGGGTTCTTTAAACTGGAACTGTAAAATAATTCAAAATTTAGAAACAATTTTCTTAAATTGCATCACGAGACTCCTGAATCTAAGGCACTCAACTCCACATCACCTTTTAAGAATAGAATTAGGTCTTACTCCTCTGAGTGCTGTGGTTGATATTAATCGAATTAACGATTTCATAGATTAAAAACTGGCAGGAGCCAACACCCTACAAATAATTATTATGAACAACTTAAATGGGTGATGTATTGTCCGAAAGTTCCATCATTAAGTTGTTGTTAAAATATAACCTCCCCCAACGGCGGACTTATTAAACTTGTCCACACCAGCTCGAAAGTTACTGGTAAAAAAACAGGAATTAATGAGCCATTTTGGATTAGCGATACTGGTGCTGCAGCAAGGTACAGGCATAGGAAGTACCCCATTGAAACCTATACCCACTACCACAATCATATCTTGAAGACAACACGCGGCTTGGGGAGAAGAACGTCTTCTTGTGTTTTAGGCTTCTGTCTCTCCCCTTCAAGGACTTCGAGGGTTCTTGGAATCATAGGGGCATATTCTCAAGGACTTATCGCCGATTTACCGGCACTTTAGCGCCGCAAAAGTGGCGATAGATTTATCTCCCTATTCTCAAGCTGGTGCAAACTGCCGATATCGCCAGTTTTCCAGCGATAGCTCCCGCAAAAAACATTGCCACGGATGAGAGCGACAACTAACGCTAATGATATGCAGAGTAGGCGTTCCCGTGCAAAAACACACAAAAACACCACTTCGCAATATTCTCAACGACCAGCCAGATCGGCAAAGCGATCCAAAAACAGGCGATAAGGCGCGTTAGCAGCAGGGATTTAACACCTGCCTATTACTGGTGTTAAGCAGGACGACAACCCGCAGTAGAAAGGGAGCCCAGCCCAGAGCCACATCTGAAGACCAACAGATGCCATGGAGCCAATGATCATGCAGCTTGGAGACCCAAGAGGGCCACAACACCCACCGCCACCATCCCCAGGACCCCCCCCGGACCACCCCGCCCCTGGACTACCACCTAGGCAGCGCAGAAGAAGACAGCGGACGTTCCTAAAATGCACCAGCCTCAGACACTCAACGCCAGAGGATGCCATTGCCCACTACAGGCTCAAAAGGACAACCATCCTCCGCATCCTGACCCACATTGCCCACAGGCTGACGGTACCAACACAGCGGAGAACCAACATCCCTCCGCAGACAAAGCTGCTGACTGTGCTGCACCTGTTGGCCTCTGGTACCTTCCAACCAACAACTGCCAGAGTCGGAGGAGTCTCACAGCCAGCCCTATCAAACTTCCTCACACATGTCTTGGATGCATGTCCACAAAAGCAACGGCGGGCCCCTGTATCCGCACCACACGCTAGTTCCAATTCGTAGTGTTCCTGCGCAACTAACGCCAACCGTTGCTTGACGCCTCTGTGCTCCAGATCCAAGATTGTAGTTACTGAAATGGGGGTGCGCCAGGTCATGAAGTCCAGTAGTCAACAGTAGTGTAAAAACAGTTCTTCATTACAAATACATAAATCAACAATACGAAAAGCTCAGCCAACGCGTTCCATTCCCAACGGGGAACTTCATCAGGGCAACGTGTGGATTCAATTAACTGCATATGCTGCGGGAACTCCCCAATACAATTCCATATTCGAAAGTCAGTATTCAGAAACCTGTTGGAGAAATGGTGACAATGGTCAAGCGTCCGTATAGTCACAAAGGTAATCTGGTACAGTGTATTGCACTTGGACAAACCGGAATGCTAACAGGTATGATAAATCCTGCATAAAAAGACCGTAACAGAAGTTCGTGTGGTCGTAACCTTCGTAGGAAAGAAAAGGAAGGTTACGACCACATGAACTCCTGTTACGGTCTTATTATGCAGGATTTATCATACCTGTAAGCATCACGGTTTGTATCAGCTTGATACCCCTGCACCTTCACTTCCCCCACACTGCGCAGGAACAGCTGGAGACCAAGCAAGGGAACTACGCCATAGTTGGCTTCCCGCACGTGTTGGGGCAATTGACTGCACACATGTACTACTTGTGCCCCCTGCCGACACTGCACACAATAACCGCAACAGAAACCACACGCATTCCATCAATGTGCAGGCAAAAGTGGACCACCGGGGCCTGTTCACGAATGTCGTCGCAAACTTCCCAGGCAGTGTGCATGATTCCTACATCTTCCGCAAGTCCATCACCAACCAGCGCTTTGAGGATGGCACCTATGGAAATGCACTGCTCGTTGGTAAGTACCAACTGAACACACCACACACCTCAACTCCACAATCATACAACTCACAACTGTGGGAATGTACACGTTACAAAATCACATACAACATGCCAATCAACATGCCCAACTACCAGACACGACAACACAAGTAACTGTGGTAACCGTGGCCAGCCATTTAGACAAACCATCCACGGCATGGCACCTCTGCCACACAATTGCAGAATGTGGGGAGAGGTGGGAACCAAGTATGTGCGAAGGAGGCAAGTGACCCATCAATAAGAATGTACACAATGCCAAGTGTGGCGGTGATGTGCTGGACAGACTTCAGTATGCAGAGTACAGACATGTCCATGTGGACATATACTGCTGGTGTTTGTACTGTTGTGGACAGTGGACGCAAACAGGTTACCTCAGGCAGTGTGGAAGACCTTGGACATGTAGCTTTGTCGTCCCCCCCTGTAAGCGTGAGCGGAGTGGCCTTGGCCGGCGTATGTCGTGAATAAATAGCCCGGGACTCTGGGCGTGGTTCAGTTCCGGTATGGCCACCAAAGTAACTACTGCGTGTGTCTCTGTGTCCGCCATACCTTGTCCATAGGCCTACACACACGTGGCCGACCACCTTCAACGGCCAGAGCTACACTGGAGACGAGGTGGCTACGTCCCAAGCCAACCCGCTCACATCTCGTCATCGCATGCAGGGTCGAGTCTGCCAGGGTGGTGCCCCCCACCCAGCCACAAGACTGCCGCCATGACCTGTGGTGACTGTGCGATACTGTGCGCCTGCTGTACCCCAGCCCTGGTCCCCAGACCGGTCCGCCGCTCAGCGATGACTGGCCGCCCCTGCGCACCCGGGCCTCATTGCTCACCTGCCGCCACCGGTGTGTCTCCAAGAGGGCCCACCAAGTGCCGGTGCAACCTCCTCAGCCGATCGCTGGATTCCGCACCACAGACCCCCAGCGCACCCTGCGGCACCACACCGCGGAGTCATGTGTGTGCTGACTGCTGCCTTCGGCGTACACTGCGGTCCAGCAGGGCTCTCAATTCAAATTGAATCTTGATTGGCAGGACGGCGTATCGAGGGCTACGCATCATCGCAGGCTGCACACCCGCTCAGCTCTTCAGGTGCCCCTACCTCAGTGCACCACAAGTCACCGTCCCGTGGTGGTAGGCCCGTGCCGGCCACAGTGCATCGGGTGCCACCAACTCTGTGCACCGCAAGTCACCGTCCCGTGGCGGTAGGCCCGTGCCGGCCGCAGTGCATCGGGTGCCACCAACTCTGTGCACCGCAAGTCACTGTCCCGTGGCGGTAGGCCCGTGCCGGCCGCAGTGCATCGGGTGCCACTAACCCAGTGCGCCACAAGTCATGGACCCTTTATGATTGAGTCTCGTGGTGCAGATGCCATCATGTCACCTCCGGCAGTGGGGAATGTGATGTGGTGGCCCCTTTTATTGGCAGGGTCACATGTCCTGTGACGCCTGTGCTGGATGGGTGTGGTGTGGATTTAAACCAGCCCTCAGGGAGTGGCTGTGGCATGCTGACAACTAGACCAGTGATCAGCAAATCACTACAGGGAAGACCTGGGACATGTAGCTTTGTCGTCCCCCAAGCGTAAGCGGAGTGGGCTGGGCTGGCGTATGCCAGTCCAGCGTAGGGGTGTGAACAATGAGCCCGGGGCTCTGGGCGTGGTTCAGTTCTGGGCTGGACAAGAAAGTAACTAATGCGTGTGTCTCTGTTGTAGTGTCGGCGCCACCCGGACCGCAATCGGCAATGTTGCACCCTGTGACTCAAGTCCCACAACATGAGCAACATGGACGTAAGGGGGAATCACTGACCCTACATTCATCCATACTTTCATACTTGAATGATCATAGACGTGACACATCTGTGTGAATTTGAATGTTTTATTCACATTCAGTGGAGTGTTGAAGCTGGAGCAGTACAGGGCCATGCAAACCCCACTTTACATTGTTGCCCCTTGGAGGGCCAGCCAGAGTCCTTTATGGAATGACAAGTTCATCGGAAGAGGAAGAGTTCAGTCCGCAGTCTGATTGCTGTGTCATTGGTAACCAAACAGAATATGGCAGTCCATGTTGAGGTCCAAGGTGAGTGTCGCAGAGTGTATCGGGGGACAGTGGAAGGTGATGATGCAGAGGGCAGAACCAAGCAGAAACAGGCCATATCGCGGAGATGAATGCTACTGCTTCCTTCTTACCACTAAGGCAGAATCATCCGCATCTTTGTCCTCTGATGTTTCATGTACCTCACATGTGGGTGGTGTTGTTTTGTCTGCATCACTGTGTAGCAGCAACACTAACCCTGGGCGTAGTTTGCATAGTAGCACTACACGTAGCTACACAAAGTACACTTTGAACTATGCAAGTTGCGTAGTTGTGTGCTTGTCTGCACTGTGCAATAATTGCCAACAGCATCTTGCACAGTGCAAGTTAAGATAAAATAAGTATCTCTGTCTTTATATGCTAAAATACATATAGTCATTTCACAAAAGTGAAAACGATACATTAACAAGCAGTGACAGAGGTGATGATTTTGGGATCCTCCCTAACCTAGGGAGAGAACCAAGCAGATGCCTTGAAAACAAAAAGCACATCTTGTTGAACGATTTGGTGGTGGTCCCATCCTCTTAGGACCACCCCAAGCACAGTTATTGGCAAAAATACAATCCCAACCAAAGGCCCTGCAAAGCATTATGGGACAAGATTAGCAGTGGGCAGTGAATATTATAGTACCAATATCAAAATAATTCTACAAAGAGCTGCAGTTCAACTAGTCGTTACTAGATGTCCCTCACGAGTCAAATGCAAAAGCATTGAAATTATTATTACATCAAGCTGCAGTTCCACTAGTCGTTACTAGATGTCCCTCACGAGTCAAATGCAAAAGCTTCATGAAAGACTGCATGACAATGTACATTGTGACTGTTTGTGAGGAGATGCTATTTGATGCGGGACAGTTGACATTTCAACACCATCAGGGATGTGAGTTTGTACTTGTACATTATCATCTCACAGTTTCCTGCTATGCCAAATGCGAATGGGCATTTTCTACACACAAGCCGCAGCAGTTGTGTCCTCTGTTCTGTTGTGAAAGTGTTGCAGTTTGTACCACATTGTTGTCAATGTTGAGTTGCTCTGATTCTTATGTGTGTGTGCTGCATTGTGGGTGAGTTGCCCCTTCAGCTCTGATTTGGCTGGCCCTTATCCCTTTCAGGCGGTGTGCCTTTCACTTCTGTGCTTATACAGTGCTGAGATGTTGCAGACTTGGGTAAATTGGGCTCTTGGTCGGAGTTGTGACTCTTGGGCATGGTTTGTCCGCAGATGTGCTATACTTAATTGTGCATGTGTGCCATTGTGCCCATCTCCCCCGTCCCCCCACTCCCTGGTCGTTACTCACCCTGTTGCTGTTGGCTCAGGTCATGTTGTGCAGTGTCCGGTCCCCCAACTCCTGCCACCGTCTCCCCAATGATGACTCGGGTTACCATTTCCTCCATCTCATCCAGCTCCTGGTGTGTCGCTGGACTCCCACCTCCAGTCTGCATTGCTGCTTTCAGGTTGGCTGCGAGTTTCAGCTTGGTTTTGCGCTTCACATCAGTCCAGCGCTTCTTGCAGTCGTCCACTTCCCTTCTCTTCACTCCGACTGCATTCACCTTGGCCAAGATGGACTGCCATATTGAATTTTTAGTTGCCAATGACACAGTGGAGGTGATGAACAGTTGGTGGTGGTGTTCTATCACCTCCATAATGAGGATCTGGTTTTCCTGCGTACTGAAACGCGGGTACCTCTTCTTCTTCTCCTTGCCCTTCCCTGACCCCGAGGTCCCAGGCTGGTCCTCCGTGCGGCTTGTGGGGTTCTGGTTGTCCTCTGTACTTGCTTCGGCTACCTCCATGGTGCATCGCAGTTTTTTGTGTTTTGTTTGTGTTTTTTGCTGCCGCTTTTCTAGTGGTTTTTCCCGCCTGACTTGTGGGACTTGCAGGCCTGGCACTGCTTATCGCTGAATTTTTTATCGCAGTTGGGCCCCTCGCAACTTTTTTCACGTTCGGGTTTAGATTTTTATCGCCGTCCCGGTAATTTTATCACGGACATTTGACGCGTTATCGGGAAACTATCGCATGTTACCGCCGTGTTGAGAATACGACGTTAACACGGAGTTATTTTCCCGCGATAGACGGCGATATGGAAAATTGCGTTAACCTATTTTGGCGATGATTATCGCACGTTCTTGAGAATATCCCCCTCAGTGGCTGCAGGATGTGTCACACAGCTGATGAGTCTCTTGAACATACAACATGCGTATGTCCATCCCGGCTTGAGGTCCGGACACATGAACGCAGAAGGTATGAGAACGATTTCTGAGGCGCTTTTACTTTGCTTAATAGGCACTTCACCAAAATCTGTGGGCCGTACCTTAAATATCTAAGGTTTGGCCTTCACGTTTTGGAAGAAAAGCTCATGGACCGTCTCTATGGATCTGGGTTCAGATCAACAGTCTCAGTGCTTTTTGCATCTGTCTCTTTTATAGTAATATTTATTAAGAATTTATTGTGTGTTGGTTTTTTTCGGTGTTGTTATATATTATTCTCTACAGTTTTAAAGAAACGTAAACAATAAATTAAATGTATTCATGTATTAATGTATCCATTCATTTATTCATTCATTCACCAGTCTCTCTAAGCCACCAAGCCTGGCACTAAATGCTGTCTGTCATCCATTCAGTGGAAGCCTTTTCCACGAACACCCGCTTGACCACTATTATGACTCAGAGAAATCTTGGTGTCACCTTTGATCAAAAAGTTACCTTCAGTGGTGAAACAAAGCAGCCAAAACTCAATGACCTGCAGCTTACAGATCTGCTTAGCTGAGAACGTCACCTCTTTCCTGCAGTCAAAGCCAAGCGTATGTCCTGGGGACCACCATAATGTGTCACTCTGACTACGGCATCGTCTTTTATAATCCTGTGAGACCTCAGAGCCAGTGGTGTAACATTAGCCCCTGCAGACCTCATGCTCCAGGAGGGTCCCTGAGCTCCTTGGGGCCCCCCTTCGGCAGAGGGTACGGGCTGCAAGCCCATGGCCTGAGAGCTCCTGACTGGGTCGGGCGTGGGGGCGGAGTCTCTGTACTTTGCAGGGGGAGGCCCTCAAGTTTCGTTACACCACTGTCCAGAGCATGGCTCTGAGGTCTGGAGGAGAAACTAAGTGCAACATCTTTTGAGAGTGCCTGCTGTCCTCTGACGGGCTGAGAGGGCTTTGCAGTGGTGGCAGCAAATGACAGTAGCAAGAGAGGTGGCCCATCATCCTCAGAGGGGAGATTAGTCCTGGCTTACCCTGGTCTAATGTATGTCTGGTCCCCTGCACTGAGGTCCTTCACTCTATCTGTGTGGGACATGACTGGAGAGTGCACGCTTACTTTGCATGCATGTGATAGGGTGAGCATGGATAGCATGTTATATTTCTCTGTATGGGAACAGGAGTCCGTTTTGGAAGGTCTGTGTGCTGTTCTGTGTTGATTGAGAGAAGCCTTTAGTAGTGTTGCGTGAGTTAGCAATGACGGAACCCTTCTGGCTCCTGATGGACGCCGTAGAACTGTGACGTGAGTGTGAGAGTGTTGCGAAGGTAGGTTTAGAATGTTGAGCAGGGATGGCTCCTCGGTTAAAGTGGAGGAGCGTATCCCCACTTACTAAATTTTACCCAGAGATGAAAAATAAAATGGTAATAAAGCTCATTTATTACAATTTTATTTTTCAATAACCCCGTCCCAAGCCTAGCGTCAGGACGGGGTCGGGGGCAGAGCCAGTGCTGACTGGAAGCAGCAGAGATCAGTGACGGGCAGGGCACTTTAAGTTTAAAGTGTGCATGTCACTTTGGCTGGCTGTCTTGTGACAGCCAACCAGACATGCGCATTTTAAACCTCTTTAACCCGGGAGCGCCAAAGGATGCCGCTCCCTCCAATTCTGGCACTTCTCTTATGCTGCATGAGAGCAGCACCAGGATTGGTTACTGCAGTTTCCTGGGTCCCACGTTGGAGCCTGTCTCAAGAAGAGCAGAGTGAGGAGAACGTAGCGCCAGGAAGGTAAATGTAATTATTTAATTACTTATTTATTTTTGTCTCACCACCCTCCATACATGCCAGCCGTCACTGATGTTGAGTTCGCGGTTACTGTTCTGTGTTGACTGAGTGAAGCCTTTGAAGTGAGCTAGGCGCCAGCAGCTGGAGAAGGGGGGGGGGGGTTTGAGTCATCCTCCTTCGAAGGGCAAAGGATGCCCCTGCCCCTTCCATTGTGCCCGGGGGGAGGTGTGTGGGGGAGTGGTCATGCCAGAAACAGGGTCACCACAATGGCAAAATCACATGCTCTGGAAGTGGTCATTTACCCATGTCTGTAATCACATCAGCAACAGCTGGAATGCCTTCCTGATTGTCTGTGCATCTGTTGCATTGCATATAATGAAAGCCACATACCCGTTGTGTCAGCGGAATGTAATGGGTTCCTAAAATCTCATTTTAATTCGATGATTCACCCGTAAACTCAAAAGTCAAAACTATATAACAGCAATTTCAGAAATGCTGTAAAATATTATTAGAGGAAGACAATAACTGTCCCTTTTGGCTCGACTTTCTGTAGAGAACATGGACTAATGTCTTGTTACTTACCAGTAATCTTCATTACCCCGATTAGGGTCCTCCTCGTCCCAGTCCTAAAATAGTGAGGCAATCCTGCCTCCCGACAGCCAATCAGAACGCTTATAATATTTTCAAAGGATATATAAGCCCCTCCCACCCATCGCCATGCCTGTTCTCAACAAGTCCTGATACAAACACAGCGGGAAGGAGGGAACAGGACTGGGACGAGGAGGACCCTAATCGGGGTAATGAAGATTACCGGTAAGTAACAAGACATTACCCCCTCATGGGTCATCCTCGTCCCAGTCCTAACATAGTGAGAAACTCACAAGCAGAGGCCCAAGAAGAAAAAACGCAGGACACCAGGGATCCTTGCAAAAGTACAAAACTTAATCAAACAAAGGATTAAGGAACAGCAGCGTGCAAAACGGCAACAGCAAAACGGGCCACAGAGGCAACGAAAACAGCAAAGCGATAATGCCGAACAAATGTGTGAAGGGACAGCCAAGTGGCCGCTCCACAAAACACCTGGACAGAGACCCCCGCCTCCTCAGCCCAGGAAGCGGACACAGAACGTGTCGAACGACCCAGCACCAGAGACGGAGGGGGCAGACCCACAGGATAGGCAGACCGCCAAACGCACATCGCGAGTGAAGGCGGAAGGAGAAAACAACCATCCCTGAGCCACACCCCCACATGAGAAAAACAGGGCAGGAAAAGACGAAACCCCAAGGTACGGAGGAAGAAAAAACAAAGGGCGCGAACAACCAAGGATGAAGGAACAAAGGAATCCGCATCCCCAGGCAGAATAGGAATGAATCACCTCCAGCAGCAAATGGAGCCCGGAGGAAGCTCAGGTAAAAAAAACGGGCCCAGTCGCAAAACAACCCCATCCAGCACAAACTGCAAATAAGGGAAGGAGAGAAGCAAAGCACCAAACTCACCCAACCGCCGCGCAGAGGAGACAGAGAACAAAAAAGTCACAGTTGCGGACAACCACAACAATAAGCCTCCAAAAAAGGTACAAAAGGGTGCAACTGCAGACCCCGCAAAACAGTAGGCAAACCCAAGAAGGCACAATCACAGGAGAGATTGGATGTGGAAGCTGAAAACAACACAGAATCCGACTCACCCAAGGAGCAACAACCTCCAAAGAGGCACCGAGACCCCGACAAGCCTGAACCACAGCCCAACGACCAGACAAGGCGGAAGGGGAAAGGTCCATCAAAAACCCATCTCGGAGAAAGACAAGAATAGAAGCCGGACCACAACCATGGATCCAGACCAAGAGAAGAGCACCAAGAGACAAAAGAGCTGCAACACGCACCACAGTCCTGAAGTGCTGAAGGCCGACGCGACAACGGAATGCCACAGGCCACCACAGAAGAACAGCCCAAAGACGCCAATGACAGCCGCACAAGAGCCAGGCTGCCAGATACAGGCGACAAAGATAGGGCAAAGACAGGTGCGGACACAGAAGCAGAGCCAGAGTCAAGGCAAGCCGGCCAAACCCGCCCCCCTCCAGCAGGAGCGGAAACCAAAGGCAGCGAGGTCAAAAAGGAGCAACCAACAGCACAGACACCTTCACCCCCCCCGAATCCTCTGCAGCACCCCCGGAAAGAGGGAAATAAGAAGGAAGGCATACAGAAAGCCCGAAGGCCAAGGAAATGAGAGAGCAACCCCCAAGCCTGAGGACAGACCACCTCGGAACAAAACCGGGGGAGAAGAGCGTCGCGAGGGGAAGCAAAAAGCGATCCAGAGAGTCCCGATCTGAAGACAAAGGTCCCGGAACAGAGGAACAGACAGACGGCACAAAACAGAGGATGTGAGGAAGCGGCCCAAGCCGTCCTTACGAAATTCAGATGCCTCTGAATGTAAATAGCCCTCAATGCCAACAGATGAGAATCAATTCACCCAGACACAAATTACGGAAGGCAGCAGGTACAGAGACGCGCACCTGGACCCCCCAAGAAGGTGCAAGTAACAACAAGCCACCTGATTGTCAGGGCGAACCAACAGACTCGTCAGCCACCAAGGACCCCATCGCGGCCCCCCAACCCCAAGGACAGGCGTCCGAGGTCAAATAGAGGAGAGAAGGAAGCAGAAAATGCACCCCCACACCAGGGTGGGAGAGCAAAGCCACCATACCAAATTAGGAACCAGAACAGGGGAGAGAGGAAACAGAGCCATGCAACATGTATGGGAAGGGTCCCATCGAGCCAACAGAAGAATCGCCAAGGACCTGAGGCGCAGGCGAGCTCAAGGAACCACAGCCTTGGAGGCAGCCACCAACCCCCGGACCTGCAACCAACCCCGAGCCGGGCCAGAAGGGCGACCCAGCTGGACCCGCAGAAGAGTCAAAAGGACAGAGAACCGAGCCGGAGGGAGAAAACAGCACCCTGCAAAGCGTCAAACAGGCCTCCGAGAAACTGAAGTCCCAGAACAGGAACCAGATGAGAAAAGGCCAGATCCAACAGGAACCCCAGATCCTGGAACAAGGCCATCAACGCCACCACCGCCAGAAGAGCCTGTTGCAGGGTGTTTTTTTTAGGGTGCAATACACCAGCTTAATTTGAGCAGGGGTGCTGTATCTAAAATAAGGAAACACACGTGTGAGATGCAGGAACTGAGTCAGAGTGGCACTTTATTCGAAGAACAAGCTTAAACAATGAATGTCAAACGCACATTGTTAATCAAAAATAGCATCGTGTAATCTAGAAGATAACAAGTTTCAGAGATACCTTCCTAGATGAAAAAGTAAATCATGCAATTTTGTAAGTTTACAAATCACGGCAATGCAGAGGAGAGAGAAAGAGACAATTTCAAAATATAATAAGCATTGTAGCCTCAGCCAAAGCCAAAGATGCTAGAGAAGATGGCTGAGGGGGCACACACACACGCGTCATGACCAATGGGATCAATTATGCGAGGTAGTCCGTCGAATGGACTGAAGAGCAGATCATTTATACTCTTTTAATGAGGAACCATTGACCACAGAATCACGACATTATCAGGTGCTTTGACCGCAGAACATGACACACTTTGGTCACTTCTCGGAAATATTAGGAAAACAGAAGTGACACTACATTACAAAAGTTTAACAAAAGGTCACTTGATGTTTGACCGTAAATCATACTGAAATTGAACATTTATCGAAAATGATTTGCGTCACTTCTCAGAAACGTTTTATAAGAAAGCTGAAGAATACAAAAGGTGAAAAGTCCCAGTTGGCCCAGTTGGCCCCCACTTCTACTCTTGGCCAATTTTGTTCTCCTAAATGACAGACACATCCTGTTATTGCTACATCTTGATGTTCAGAAAGGTGTACATGAAGAGGTCATAGGAGAGATACATCTGAGAGTACAGGAGAGCTTGGGGCCTACTGCCTCTCTAGACGCTCAATGCAATGTGGACAATTTTAACACAACCCTGTCTGTGGGCTGGCACGGACAATTGAGACTCTTATGCTTGAGATGTGGACAGAATTGACCTGGGGCACTATATGGGAAAAACTAGACCCTGCTTCAAGCCACAAGGAGGGTGGAAGCAGAAACCAGACAAAAGCAACATAGGGAAACACAGGGAAACCCAAACTCAGCAAAACCCCTACAGCAGGAGCCAACACCGCAGAAAAACCCAGGGAGCAGTAGAGAGACCGAAAGGCAATACCTGAAATTGGTAATGGAACCCGTCCACCGCAAACCGCAGGAACCGCTGACCTGCCGGATAGATGGGAATGTGAAAACAGGCGACTTCCAAACCCAGGGAAGCCAAAAAATCGCCCACCAGGATGAGGGGAACGATGGACAGCAAGGGGATCATCCAAAAACGACCCAGCCACACCAAACTGTACAAAGCTTGGGGATTCAGAAACCGAGCGGAAGGAACCATCGGGCGCCGGGACCAGGAACAGAGAGAAATAGACCCCCAGGCCCCGTTCCGTCACCAGAACCAGCACAACAGTGCCCCAGGACAAAAACAGGCCGACGCCAGAGAAGATGGCAGAGCGCATCATGGGGCCAATGGACAACGGGGTAACCTTGAAAACAGGCCAAAAAGGGGGACGGCCACGGAACAGAATCCGGTAACCAAGATCGATGACCGACAAGACCCACCAGGCGGAAAGCAGACCGGATCCGCGATCCAGGAACAACCGAGGCGAGTCACCAAAATTGCAACATCACCAACAATGTAGACAGGGATCGCACAACCAACGAAACACCAGGAGTTGAACACATAACCTTTAGAGGAAGAGACTGCAACCGGAACCACCAGGCCACGGCTACTCCTCCTGGGCATAACAACATCTGACCAACACCCAGGGGCAGCAGCAGGCGATGCAGAGGCCGGGAACCAAATGGAACGCAGCCCCCCGACCACAGGCCTGACCACTAAAGGGCCAAGAAGAAGACAGAGAATCTGGAAACTCCAGAAGAAGGAAAAAAGACAAGCCCTTCCGCACAGACTGCCTTTGAAGGAAGCCAAAAAGTCTGAGAATCACAAAAGGCAGGTAACGGACCAAGGAGTCAGCGCAGCGTCAAGGCACCAAAGCGCAGTCCAGAAAGACCTCCTACCAGCCACCGCCACCCCAGCAGCCAAGGAGAGGGCCCTCAGGGCAACAAAACACAGCAGACAGAAACTGAGCCAAGACCTCCATCTGCGCCAAGATAGGAGTGAGATCCCCCCGAACTGGAAGACAGACACACAGGTACCCAAACCCCTAGAATGGACCTGCAAAGCAGAGGCTGAGGAAGTGCAAGCACGAACCCCAAAACGAAAAGCAGCAGAAGAAAGCATGAGAGCAGACTCCTCTAAAGACAAAGATGAGGAAAAAGATATGGAGGTCAAAATGGATAGACCCCAGGAACCAGAGGAAAATGAGTATTAAACACCGTCAGGTGATACCGCTTCCCCAGAAAACGAGGAATCCCCCGCATGTCGACCTCAAGCCATGCGACAGCCAGAACCTCCTAAACGACAAAATGGAAAGGCAGATCATGCACCACCGAGGAACAATACAGGGAGTCACCCCTCCGCAGACAATGAAGCAGGCGTAAAGCAGAGAACCTCACGAAATGGACCAACATGACCGAAAAAAAACCTTTCACTGGACATACCCCCCAGCAGGTTAAAATGACCACGTACTCCCACCCTCCAGAGAGGAGGAAGCAGAAGGCTCAAGCAGCGCAGCCCGCATGGGAAGGCATCACTGCAGAATGAACCAAATCCCGCTTGCCAGTCCCAGAAATCTGCAACAGGTCAACCACCTGCAGCTCCCGAAACATGACGATGCAGAAACAAAGATCCTGCAGGCACTGGAGCGGAAACCTCAACACCCCTGGCCACATGCAGCAGTATCAGGAAGCCACAGCACACACCAGGAAGTGCCCAGCAACTCCCCTAAAAAACTGGCCCCAAACAACCAAGTCATAGCAACACGAGACCTGGGAAAGAAAAAGGGACAGCCCTGCAGTCTCCCCCACAGCCACAGAACAAACATTATGGCCGCGGGAGCCGGATGCAGCTAGAAGACCCCAGCACCGGAATGACCCGAGGCCAGAACGCAAGAGAAAGCTCCCGCCCCAGCCCAGCACATGCGCGGGGAGCGCATTCTGGCCAAGGAGCAGGAACGCGGCCGACCGGAACACCGGTGCGGCCACGCGCAACAAAAGAAGTAAAACAAACACTTCAACAGTAAAGAAAAGAAAAAACTCACGGTACTGCAAACCCAGCCCTTCAAACTCGGGAACCGGCAAGCAGGAAACATGGAGCACACCAGCGTTCAATCAATCAATCACGCGTTTGTTAAGCGCTACTACTCACCCATAGGGGTCTCAAGGTGCTGGGGGAGGGGGGTTTCACAGGTTCCAGTCCATCAAGGAGGGGGTATGTCGCAGAGCCAGGTTTTGAGGTTTCTTGTGAAGATGGGGAGAGACGTTGTCTGTCTGAGCTGGAGCGGGAGGGTGTTCCAGGCTCTGGCTGCGAGGAAGGAGCGGCCGCCTGATCTGATCTTTCTGGTGCGGGGGACCACGGCATAGGAGAGCTGGGCTAATCGTAGGGTCCTTTGGGGTGTGTGGAATTTGAGTTGGCTGTTCAGGTATGCTGGTCCGGTGTCGTGGAGGGCCTTGTGAGCGTGGGTGAGCATCTTGAAGGTGACTCTAGCTTCGATGGGGAGCCAGTGGAGTGTGCGCAGGTGCTGGGAGATGTGACAGTGTCTTGGCAGGTTGAGGACCAGTCTTGTGGCGGCGTTCTGGATGTTCTGTAGCTTGCGTGTGAGGTTTTTGTTTATTCCGGCATAGAGTGCGTTGCGGTAGTCGAGTTTGCTGGTGACCAGGGCGTGAGTGACGGTCTTTCTGTGTTCGAGGGGGATCCATTTGAAGGTCTTACGTAGGAGGCGGAGGGTGTGGAAGCAGGAGGACGAGACGGCGTTGATCTGGCGGTCCATTTTGAGTTCTGAGTCCAGGATGATTCCCAGGTTGCGTGCGTGGTCCGTGGGGGTGGGCGGACTTCCGAGAGCGGGGGGCCACCAGGTGTCGTTCCAGGCGTCGGGGTGTGGGCCCATGATGAGTACTTCTGTTTTGTTGGTGTTTAGTTGAAGGCAACTGTTTTTCATCCATTTGGCGACGGCTTCCATGCCTTCTCGAAAGTTGTGTCTGGCGGTGTTGGGTTCGTTGGATAGGGAGAGGATGAGTTGGGTGTCGTCTGCGTATGACACAATGTTGAGTCTGTAGGTTCTGACGATGGGGGCGAGCGGAGCCATGTAGACGTTGAAGAGAGTAGGGCTGAGGGATGACCCCTGGGGGACTCCGCAGGTGGTTGGTGTAGGGTCCGAGAGGAAAGGGGGGAGTCTGACCAGCTGCGTTCTGCCGGAGAGGAAGGAGCGGATCCAGTTGAGGGCCTTGTCTTGAATTCCTGCGTCATGGAGTTTGCGTATTCGGGTACGGTGAGAGACTGTGTCGAACGCCGCTGAGAGGTCGAGGAGGATGAGGGCTGCTGTTTCTCCTTTGTCCAGTAGGGTGCGGATGTCGTCTGTTGTGGCAAGGAGGGCGGTTTCCGTGCTGTGGTTTTTTCTGAAGCCGGATTGGGAGGAGTCGAGGATGTTGTGCTCTTCGATGAAGGTGGCGAGTTGGCTGTTGATGGCTTTCTCAATGACTTTCGCAGGGAAGGGGAGCAGGGAGATGGGTCTGTAGTTTTTGAGGTCGGTGGGGTCCGCCGAGGGTTTCTTGAGGAGGGGGTTGATCTTGGCGTGTTTCCAGTCGTCGGGGAACGATGCAGATGCAAGGGAGCAGTTGATGGTGTGGCGGAGCATGGGTGCGATGGTGTCGGCAGCTCTGTTGAAAATGTGGTGGGGGCAGGAGTCCGTGGGGGCCCCGGAGTGGATTGAATTCATCGTCTTCAGTATGTCTTCGGTGGTGAGGGCTGTCCAGTTGTCGATCGCTGGCTTCATGGTGTCGGGGGTGGTTGGTGAGGGTTCAGTGTGTTGGTTGTCTTCGTCGAAGTTGTCGTAGATGCTCTTGATTTTGTGGTGGAAAAAGGTGCTGAGTTTGACGCAGAGGTCTTGTGAGGGGGATGTCAGTGGACTCGCTGGTAGGTTGGGCGAACTCCTTGATGATGTTGAAGAGTTCTTTGCTGTTGTGCGCGTGGGTGGAGATTCTGTCTTCGATCGCTTTTTTCCTAATTTTTCTGATGAGTTGGTGGTGGACTTTGGTGGTGGCTCTGA
The DNA here is from genome assembly GCA_963921515.1 of Calotriton arnoldi. Lineage (NCBI taxonomy): Eukaryota > Metazoa > Chordata > Amphibia > Caudata > Salamandridae > Calotriton > Calotriton arnoldi. Next base: position 2,259,740 of record CAWUFW010001096.1, on the reverse strand, counting down.
AGTTGTTGTGGGCTTCTGTGGATTTGGTGTTCCTCCAGTCCTTTTCGAGGCAGCGGCAAGTGCGTCTGGACTCTCGAAGTTCAGTGGTAAACCATCTAGCTTTCTTGCCGTGGGTGTTGTTGTTTTTCTTGAGGGGGCTAAGGTGTTGGCGCTGTCGGTGATCCATCTGTGCAGGGTTCGGGCTGCGGTGTTGGGGTCGTCGTTTTCCGCGATGGTAGGGGTGGAGTTGCTGAGTGATGAGGTTAGCTGGTCGTCGGTGATTCTGGTCCAATTTCTTCGTGGGAGTAGGTGCTGGTGTCTGTGGATGGTGGGTGTTCTGAAGGTGAAGTGGACGCATCAATGGTCGGTCCATTGGAGTTCGGTGGTGTGGCTGAAGGTGATGGAGTTTCCTGTTGTGAAGAGGGGGTCGAGGGTGTGTCCTGCTGAGTGCGTGGGTTCGGTCACGATCTGGCAGAGTCCAATGTTGTGGAGGTTGTCCAGGAGGGATGTGGTGCTGGGGTCCAGTTGGTTGTCGAGCTGGAAGTTGAGGTCTCCCAGCAGGGTGTAGTTGGTGGATGCGATGGCCTGCGGGGAGATGATGTCCGTGATGGATTCGGCAAAAGGTCCGCGGGGTCCAAGGGGTCGTAGATGAGGGTTCCTCGGAGGGTGGTGGTGGGGCTGCCCAGTATCTTGAAGTGAAGGTGTTCCATCAGGTCTGTGGGCTCGTCGTGGAGTGTGCTCAGGTGGAGGGTGGATTTGTGGACAATGGCGATTCCTCCTCCCGGGCGGGTGGGGCGGTCGTTCCTGGAGATCTTGTATCCTTGGGGGATGGCGATGGCGATGTCCGGTCCCGAGGAGGTGTTGGTCCATGTTTCGGTGAGGAACGCTACGTCCGGGGTGGTGCTGTTGAGGAGGTCCCAGATTTCGGTGGCATGTTTGTGGAGGGATCGGACGTTGAGGAGGATGCATTGCAGGGTCTTCGGTTCGGTTGTGTTCTTGCGGGTGGGTTGCGCTGGGTCCGTGGTCTTGGTGGTGCTGCAGGTGTGCTGGCAGCGGTGACAGCTGAAAGGTCCGTGGGTGTCGGCCGGTGACGCTAGCTTGCAGTTGTTGTTGTGGCCTGGGTTGAGTGCGTGGAGTGCTGCCGGGTCGTAGCGTTGGCGGTGCGGAGATCCAGGGTTCCTGGCGCTGGTCGCGGTCGGGTCGCGGACGGGCGCAGACAGGCTTGCCTTTGGCGCGCCAACAGCGCGGCCGCGCAGCGGCCGCCATTAAGTAGGGGTCGGGGAGGGCTGGACAGCTGGGAGGCGGGAGCAGGGAGGGGAGCAGGATTGGTCGCACTGGTCAGGCTGGGGGGAGGGGCCGCGGGGGCAGCAGCGGCGGGGAAAAACAGGCGGGAAAGGAGGAATAAGGGGGGAAAAAAAGGAGAAAAAGAGTGAAATAAGGCAGAAAGCAGGAAAAGCACAGAAAGCAGAAAAGTGCTGAAACGATCTAAAAAAGGGTGAAAAACGAGTGGAAAATGGAGCGGACAGCGGAGGGAGACAAAGGAGAACAGGGGTCCACTGGACCACCAGGGATGAGGCGCAGGTGATCCTGTGGGTGGAGGAGGGCCTCGAACACCAGCAACACTCAAGAGTGCCGGGGCTCGGGGAGGGCCTCACTCAATGGTGGAGCTGCGAGGGTGGGAGAGCAATTTCACTGTCCGACGTCGGACAGCAAAAAAAACAGGCATGGCGGTGGGTGGGAGGGGCTTATATATCCTTTGAAAATATTATAAGTGTTCTGATTGGCTGTCGGGAGGCAGGATTGCCTCACTATGTTAGGGCTGGGACGAGGAGGACCCATGAGGGGGTAATGCTGGAAGCAGCTTTGTGAGAAGGCAGAGTGAATGATGTTGTTGTGTGTCAGTACTGCCTTGGCACCTGAAGTTTTCTACAAGGGCCCGATAGTACCTAAGAAATCATCAACACATTCGACCTTCTTCAAGAGGTCCTGCCTCTGCGCGTGGCTCCGTAAAGATGCTAGTGTCTGGGTCCAGTACCCCAAAGCTACGAGTCTGAATATCAAGGCAGAGCGGATAGTCAGGGCGATGCTGGGGCGCCAGCCAGGCGAGGGCATTCATGTTTCTACCGGCATGTATGACTCCTGACCTCAGTGCTGGGCCCCCTTCCCAGGGCTCGTCTACAGAAGAACATTCATACACCTCAGAGCCCTCACGGTGGCCCCAGCCCCGGTGGTTGCCGAGGAAACCGCAGGTTAAGAGCAGCACATGTGCACACTTATCGTGCACAGCATGCTGTGCGGCATGCCTTGTGACCTGTGGAGAGGCGGGGCTCACACTGCCTGCATAACCCACGTGCTGCCAACCTGTGTGACGTCAAGGTTCGTCCACCCGGTAATCCTCACGGACTGCCAGCAAAGGTGCACTCTATGCTTCACACTGCATCTCAGACGAGGCACAAGGGCGCTTTTCACAGCGCCAACTCTATCCGTGCACCTTGTCACAAGTGCCTACTATTCCCACACTACGTCCTACCAGCCTCTGACAGTACCCATCACGCCCAGCACCTGACACCGCTGACAGCCACCACCTCTTCGCCCTTCTTTCCTTCTGACACTTCTCTCACTGTACACCTGGGGCAGCTTCACAAACTGCCTTCCTTGTCACGCTTGTCTCTCTGTGTGCATTAGCATCAGTTTCACGCACTGTGGGGCATATTATCAAGGAGATGCGATAATTATTGCAAATCGCGATTAGTGCGATTTACTTCATCGCTGGATTACATCGCCATGTTAGCGACGTATTTCGTGCTCAAGTTGAAGCAATTAAGTAAAAGATCCGGGTTTAAAGCACCGACCATGTCTCCCAAGTCTGTTGAACTACAGAGGCCCGATAGCCAGTGCTTAATTTGAGCCAGTCGGGGCCATCGGCATTCGTTTTTGAGGCCCGCCAGCCCGGCACTTATTTTCCTTCATTAAGCATTTCCTGAGACAGAAAAACAAACGAAGTGGAAAGGCGGAGGAAGAGAAACAAGCATTAGAAATGCAATAGGTCTCGCATTTTTTTGAGTTAGAGCTTGGCGTTGTAAATGGCAGTGTTTTTTCATCCTTGTGTAATGGAGTGGATGTATGTGGTTTGAGTAGAAATATGTGGGTTGGATTTAAATTGTTAGTTGTGTAATTGTGTGGCGTGGATTTGTGGAGTGTAAATATGTGGCATGGTGTGCAATGGAATTATGTGCATAGTAATTATGTGATGTAGAGTGCAGTGGTGTAGAGTAAAGTTCTGTATAGTGGTACAGAGTGGCGTTGCACTTAATACAATGGAGTACAGGGGAGAGGCACAGATTGTAAAACAGTGGCTTAGAGTGGTGCAGTATAGAGTTTATTGGCGTAGAGTAGAGTGAAGTGGTTTAGAGTGAAATGGTAAAGATTAGAGTGGTTGGATGTGGTGCACTGTCAGACTGCGGGCGCATTGTCGGGATGGCATGGGTGGAACCAACTGCACGTGAATTGTCAGTATGGCATGGAGTGTAACTGACTGCGCCTGCATTGTCAGTATGGCATTGAGTGCAACTGACTGCACGTGCATTGTGAGAATAGCCCCGGGATTGAACCGGCTGCACCTCGATTGTCAGGATGGCACAGGGTGGAAGAAACCAACTGCACGCGCATTGTTAGTATGGCACTGGGATGGAACAGATGGCACGTGGATTGTCAGGATGGCACAGGGTGGAACCAACTTCACGTGCATTGTCAGTAGGGCACGGAGTGAAACTGACTGCACGTGCATTGTTAGTATGGCACCGGGGTGCAACTGACTGCACAAGCATTGTCAGGATGGAATCGACTGCACGTGCATTGTCAGGATGTCCCAGGGTGGAACCAACTGCACGTGTATTGTCAGTATGGCACAGAGTGTAACTGGCTGCATGTGCATTGTCAGGATGGCACAGAGTGGAACCAACTGCACGTGGAGCGTCAGGATGGCGCCGGTGTGCAATTGCCTGCACATATGTTGTCATGCTAGAAGCATGGTGCAATTGCCTGCACGTATGTTCTGATGCTAGCAGCATGGTGCAATTGCCTGCACGTATGTTCTCATGCTGGCAGCATGGAGCAATCGACGGCAAATATACTGACAGAATGGCAACAGGGTGCAATTGGCTGTAACTGCATTGGCGAGCAACAGACTGCACATGTATTTCCAGGATAGTAACAAGATGCACTTGGCAGCACGCATATTGTCAGGGGCGTGAGCTGGGTGCAGTTGGCTGCACGTGTGTTGCCAGGGCGGCACCACAGTAATAGTGTCTAAATATACATTATGCCATCAGGGAGATATTGACTGCACGTATATACTGTCAGGATGGCATCAGGGTACAGTTGCATGCACGTATATGATCAGATTGGCATCAAGAAAATATTGACTGCACATACATTATCAGGATGGTATCAGGGCGCTATTGACTGCATACACAGTGCCAGCCTGGCACCGTGGAGATATTCACAGCACATACATTGACTGTAAGAGTTACCCGCAGGAGTGTACAGGCCACTGCTCTGCGCTGCACTGCACTGCTTGCACTGCACTGCTTGCACTTCCCCATTCAGCTGCTGCTTTGCTCTGCGTGCAGTTCTGTGCCAAGTACTGGCTCCGTACACGCTTTCCAGTGGAATAGAGGGAACAATTTGGATAGTGGGCGTGGATTTTCTCACTACGGCGGCCCCCGCACCCCAGCAGGTGGAAGGCCCACCACACCCCAATAAAGTCGGTCTTTTACTAGCCAACCCGTGGCAGCGAGGCCCATGTGCCTGGCTTGAAGTAGGGCCCCTGCGGGCACCCTTACTAAATGCTTTCGAGTTCTGTGGATCTCTGTGATGTCATATCATACACGAGAACCACACCGGTACTTTGATTTATGAATGTTTTTATTTATGATGCGTGGCTCTGACAACATCCTAAACGTAGTCCAGAACGGCAGCGGCAGAATATCCGCCTAAAAGGACAGGGCCCTTGCGATGTCAGGCCTCAGATCGAAAGGCACTTTAAAAATCACCCTCTCCCTCACCGAAGCCAGTTTGGGGAATGGAAATGTGGGGGGTGGGGACGGAGGGGGGCGAACGGGGGCAGCCTGAGTAACAAACGTACTGCTGCATTCAGTACAAGCTGAAGCTGAGAAAGAGGAAGACTGAATGTGCCATGTACTATTGACCGAGGATGGAGGACGCTCGCCGCGCTGCAACGGGAAGGCACACTAACATCTACATCTCAGATGTTACACAAATCCGAGGCGCTCATCCTGGAGGATGAAAGGCTGTGTCGGCACCACCTCAAAACGAACTTTCGCTCCTGCAGGTTACACTCACACATCGCTGCAGCAGGAGCTCAACCCACTACACTGCCGTACTGTGACTGCAGGCTGAGGCAGTCAGATTACACGATCTGTGCAGCGGGCTTGTATAGGCCCTGAATGTCAAACCGGCTGGCCAATAGCCACAGGAGACCCTGCTCTATACACAGGGCCGGCGCTAGGCATGGGCAGTGTGGGCAGCTGCCCAGGGCCTCGCGCTCAGCTGAAAGACAGGGGGCCCCGCTTCCGTGTGAAAGGCCACACTTTCACAGTTAGCCCACCTGCTCCTACGAGGCCCCCTGCCCCACACTATCACAATACACATCTTGAGTCGACCTTGCTGGTCAGGGCGTCGTCGTGGAATTCCTGGGGGTGCAGGGGTGGGGGTAGGTTCAAAAAGAGTGGGGAAGGCACAGCAGCCAGGCCAGCAATTATGGCTCACAGTGTCAGGGGAGGGGCAGCACCTCTGTTAAGTACCGGCCATTCCCTTTCTGCATTTTGTTGCTAGGTGACAGAAGGCTCCTTTGTTTCCAGGACCAGCCAGACACAGGTAAGGCGAGGTGGATGAGGGGAGGAGGGAGTAGCCAGATCAACTGGCTTTTGTTAACTTTTACATCACCCATTTTTTTTTATGGGAATGTGTATTTAAAATGTATGTAGTACTTCCGGTGCTGGGCAGTGTTTTACAAAATGCCTCGTTACTGCTTCGAAGGCCCAGGGGAGGGGGCCCCCTTTCCTTGGGCCTCTAAGCACTAGAGCAAGCTGCGAGGTCCAGGTGTGGGGGCCCCTTCCTGGGCCTTGTAGCCAGTACTCCCTCTTTTCTTTCCTTCATTTGTTCCCCTGTGAAATTAATCCAAAATATAAAAACGCTTTTGCTGGAAAGGTCGTCTTTTTTCTGACATTTTTCACTTCCAAAGTGCAGCCTTGGGATGGAGAGAAATAAAAGGTTCAAAATGTATAAAAATAACTAAAGCAAGACAGAGTGGGTCGAAAAGGGGCCAGATTGATTTTATTCACACCCAAAACACATTAGTGCCACTTTACAGAGTTTGCCAGTGAAGCGCTACTTTTTGTTTTCCTCGGGTGGGGAAGTGCACCATTCCTGGATGTACTGCAATACCTGCTTGATGGGCGGATTCGAAAACAAAATGCATACTGCGGCTCTGTATTCACGAATGTGGTCTTTTTAAACCATATTGCTTACGTTTTGTAAGGAGATAAGCAATGGACATTGAAACTGGTCCCTTCCGGCCCTGTAGTCATGGCCTTAACTTTTCATGCAAAAGCACTCATTGATTTCTGAATAATAAGTGCAAAAGCGTTAAGGTAACCATGTTGTTCCTGCTTACATTTCACATGCTTTTACTTAATCTTGCATTCCTTATGAGTGTTTGCTTTTTCCAGGATGTTGTCACTTTTTTTTTAGGCAGCATATTGCTCTTGTCTAATGCATAATTTGAATTGAGTCGCCTCCAGGTGTTTATAGCGGGGTGCAATTGGGTTGTAGTTGAAGGCAGTGCGAGTTTCTCTCAGTGGGGCAGTATGGTGTTCAGTGGGGGAGAGGATGTGGCACTATGGTCAGAGCTGCCGAATTTGGAACTGGGGAACCAGGTTCAGCCTTCATGACCAGTCCACCAGACCACTCTCCTGAGAGAGCACATTTCCATGCTAGACCTTAGAAGGCTCCGAAAGACCTTAGAAGAGTGGTGTCTGAGCACCAGCAGGTGGACCATAGCGGTGGCAAGTGTGGGTTAACCTTGAAGGCCTGTCCACTACAACCCCTATTGAAGCTCACCTCGAGTCTTTTGGGCAGGCCTACGAAGCAGCACACCCTAGAGCAACAGTGACTCTGTCATTGAGGTCACAGGACCCTTGAGGAGGAAGGCTCTAGGGCGGTGCGACCGATGAGATCGCACTGAGGCGCTGACTTCGGGTGGGGGCGTCATGTTTGCAAGTATATTATGTTTCTAAAAGCCCTTGCTGCCTCCTTCCTGGCCTCCAGCAATTATCGGCAACAATAAAAATGTCATGATAACTCCGGTGATTAATGTTCTTCCTAGAGAGAGATGGAGTTTTGTCAAGTGGAAGTTTTGACTTGTGGAAAGGTAGCACAGAGGGTTAATGTGCCTGCTGCAAAGAACATGTACCGTGCAGATCACTAAGTCCACATAATGTAAAAAGGCCAGTGGGTTACTGCTTTTGTCAGAGAGATCCTATTGTTACTTGCAGTTTATAAGTCAAAATCCTAACATAGAACAATGAGCTATTAACTGTCATCTAAGAGCTGCATGCAAACTGCAAGGTATAAATTACAGCATTATGGTTTTTTCCCCAGCCTTTGATTATCCTAATGTTGCAAAAAGGGTTCATTTGGACAGAAATAAATTCTGGTTATTAAAGAGAACCCCCAACCATGGTATTACGTTCTAAATTCAGAGTTTGTGTTTCTCCATATCAATCACTATTAAACTATACTGCCTACTAGTATGATTGTCATGTGACTCCTAGTCCTTTGTCTTATGTAACATTACCTCTTGTGATTTACACACGTATGATTGATTGTCTCTGTGTAATGTGTGATATAAAGTTCTCTGACACCCTACACTGGTATCAGTGGCGCTGTAAATCAAATTAAATGCATCTGAGCGAGAATGTGGTTATGGAGACTTGAGGAGCACTGTTAAAGGGTGGTAGTGAGAGAATCCGTGGCAGAGCGAGTCATTGGGGGGCACCAACATTGTCGCACAGCGCTCCACCAGCGCTAAAGGCGGCCACTTCTACTTCCTACAGTTCTAACACCAAATCAAAAACGTTGATTTGAAAACCCCTTGATTCTGAAGCATACCTTCAAGTCAATGTATGATTTAGCAGTGGTCTCGGTTGTTCTAAGTCTTTTTTATTTATGTACAATCTTTATTTGTTTGCAATGGTGTCTTGTAATTTTGTACTATATGTGTTGTGTTTTTGCACTTAACATAATTCTGGCGAGTAAAGAGCCCACACACAAAAAAGATTGTCCTACGTCTCTTAGCATGTGCGTGTGGGATACTGTTGAGAGGATTTACGTTAAAACAAATTGCAAAGTATTAATGTCATCCTAAGGTAGCACAATAATGGCACAGAAAGATAAGGGAGCCTTTTGAAATTTGCAATTATATCCATGGTGTGAGAGGTTTTCTCTTGTGTAATTTTATATTTTGAATGATCCGCCCCTCATTACCTCAACAGGATCTCCCCCCTTTATGAGGCAGAACTGGAAATTGTATCATGCACTCATCTGGAAACAATCAGTTAACGAGGAGTAAATAATATGCATCTTTGTGAGACCTGCACCTAGCTTTTCCATCCAATGTGACAAATGTAATCCATTTAATACAGTTTTAAAATATATGGACTTATTTCATTTGTATATTTATATTTTTGTCCATGTTACTGATATCCACGTTAGGTCTCTTCAGTGATGCCAAATAAGATCAATAGTCCTGCGATGTCACTTCTTGTGATGTCACTTCTTGTGATGTTACCAAGGGCGGCTCCTCCACTAGGGCGGAGGAGCGTCACCCCACTGCTTTCTCGCAGTGCGAGAAGCAGAAACACAAAATGCTAAACTACCATTTTATGTTTCTGCTTCTCGCACCGCGAGAAAGCAGAAGTGTTTGGTTGGGGGCGGGCGGGTCTGCTTTAGGGCAGGGGAGGAGTGCCTTGCCCACTGCTAAGGGCGCTGACTGTTTGGTCGGTCCTCCGGGGCCGACCAAACCAGTCATGCGCACTCTGGCCTTTCTCCATGCAGGCTGCAATGTAGCCTACATGGAGAAAATGGCCTCCCCATAGGCGCCTGGCTGGTCGGCGTCCCGACCAATCACAATGCTGCCATTGCAGCGTTGTGATTGGCTTAGGGGAGGGGAGGGAGGCTGCCTGCTTCCTCTTCCTACCAAAGGCAGGAAAGCAGGAGAGCAGGTCAGGAGCAGAGACGACGCGAGGCCCGGGAAGGTAAGTTTATTTTATTTTTAAATTAACCCCCTCCCCGCGCGCGCGAACCCCCGCGAGACCCTCCACCCGCGAGTCATGCCGGCCGCGACTGGATGTTACATGCAAATTAGAGGGGCCTCACATCTTCCCTTTCGCCCGGGGCCCCAGAAGTTCTAGGACCGTCCCTGTCTATACACACCCCCTGACCCCCCGTAGCCGCCAGTGGCGGCTCACAGAGGGAATGCTGTGGGGCGGGGGTGGGGCAGGGTGGGGGGGTAGTGGAGTCTGACACGACGGCAAGGAGTAAAGTAAGTAAATAAATACATACAACTATTTACCTTGCACTCGCTGCATCGCCGAGTTGGCGATGCAGCGAGCGCAAGGTAAATAGTTTTATTTATTTATTTACTTACTTTACTCCTTGCCGTCGTATGTCAGACTCCACTACCCCCCCACCCTGCCCCGCCCCCGCCCCACCGCCCCACAGCATTCCCTCTGCGAGCCGCCACTGGTAGCCACACACATGAATGGCAAGGTGTCCTGCAGATCTGTGCTGTGCTGCAGTGCCACATAGGAGGTCCTCGGAAGCGTGGTTGTCAGTGGTGCGGCAGGTGCAGTGGCACCAGGGATTTTCTGGGCCATCTGCACCACCCCTTTCACTACACAACCAGGTGGTAGGAGGGGTCACCTTCCTCACTTGCACTAGTGCTCACCATGACACTCTAGTCACTACGAATGAAAACAAGCATTTGCAATGCAATAGGACTCATATTTACACAAGACCTATTGTATTGCCAACGGGAGTGCGGGCGGGCGGGGGGCAGGGAGGCTACAAGGCATGGACAGCGGGAGTGTGGGCGGGGGGGTGGGCGGTGCGAGAAGGCACGGACAACAGGAGTGCGGGGGAGGGGGAAGAAGGCATGGGCAACGTAAGTGCTGGCGGGGAGGGGGTGAGAAGGCACGGAAAAAAATAGTGCTCTAAATAACACGTCCGTACAGTGTAACACTCGAAGTAAAGGGGCCAATAGCCATGGGAGGGTACAAATGACAACATGGCATAATAAGGCGGGACTAACAAGCCTCATAATCAATCAGAAGACAGAATTTACGAAGGACAAACACAGAAGCCAATGAAAAATATGGGCAGAGAGTGAGGGCAGCTTGTCTCCCATACTCTACTACTGCATGCCTCGCAGAGCGAGCAGGGCATGCGCGCTGCCGCTAAAGCTCGACCTAAAAAAGAGAAACCCTCGCAAAAGGAGAAAGCAGGAACCTGCAGGAGTGAGATAAAGAGGCAGAGGGTGTCAGCTGGTGGGTTAAAGAGGGCTGAGGAGAATTTAAAAGCAGCAGCCTTTGTTTTCCATGCGCCAACATATAATAGCACCGGCCCCGGGCTTCTGAGCACAGCTTTGGGCACCGGGACTCATGCTTCTACCAATTAAGCTTCACTCAATGCCTTTCTTTTCGCACACTCTCACTGCACACTACTGTCAACTTCATGCACTACCTTCCTTTGCACACTTCTCCCAGGGAGCACCACTGTCAGTTTCACCACTGCCTTCCTTTTCAGACCTCCCACTGCACATCAGAGCCAGCTTCACACACTATCCTTTTCACAATTTTGCAATGCACCCTAGTGCGAACTTTTCGCACTACTTTCCTTCTTACAACTGCACCCTAGTATTAGTTTCTGGCACTTCCATCCTTTTCACACATCTCTCTGGAGGCACTCGTTTCAGCGTCTCACACTGCTTACCTTCTCATATTTCTCTCACTGTGCACGAGTGTCAGGTTCTCATGCTGACTTCCTATTCACACTTCTATCAATGTGCACCACTTTCAGCTTGTCACTCTGCCTTCCTTTTCACACTTCTTCCACTGTGCACCAGTGTCACCTTCACATTCTGCCTTCCCCAGCATCTGTCTGCACCAGAAGTGGCATCACTGTATTTCCCAGAATCCATCCGAACAGGAAGTACCATCTTTAAAAGCCAAAGCTAGACAAGAAGACTTTATTCCCCAGCATTCAACTCCACAAGAAGTGATATCACTGCATTTCTCAGCATCCATCTCTACAGGAGATGACATCAATGGCTTCCCACCAAAACCATCTTTAAAATAGGAGGCAAGAAATGTGACTTCATCACCCAACATCCTTCTCTACAGGAAGGGACATCACTGCATTTTCCAGCATCCATCTCTGTAGAAAGTGAAATACTGCCAAAAACATCTTGAAAAGAGTCAGAAAAGTGTACTTCACTCCCCCAAATCTTTCCCCACAGGAAGTGGCATCACTGCATTTCAAAGTATCCATCATTTCAGAAAGCGACTTCGCTGATTCCATGCCAAAACAATTTCTAAAAGATACCAGCTTATAAACTTCATTCCACAGCATCCATTTCCACATGATGTGGCATCACTGCAGTTTCCAGCACCCACCCATATAGAAAGTGGCACCACTTCTTGCTGACTCCTTACTTCAATCCATTCCTCAGGTCATCCTACCTCCTGGGCACCTCAGACTAATGCAGACAGACAAGGGCCTCTCCTATTTGGGCCTTGGTCCAGACCCCCTGCGTCACTGTTGGATGCTGAGCAGGAGGATGGGGATGGCAAGGTGGTCATTCTACTGCATGAGTATGAGTGGCTTGCAATTAATGGTTGGTGATGTTGAGAAGACAGGGTTCAAGATGGGGCCTTTGGAATATGTTGATTGATATGAAGATGGCCGCCTAATCTGCGAACTCCGGCAGCCCATGCTTAAAAGGCTGCACCTTCACCGCTGTAATGGGGGAAGACTAGCCCCCTCATCATGATCGTACCTTTCCAGGCACACTAGATAGACTGATAGCAACATGGACCGAAGGTCACCACCTCCAGTGGATTCCAGAAGATTTCTAACCCAGTTGTTGGGACAGCGGCATGGCCTTCCTCTGTGCCCTGGCTGCCGCAACATCCACAATCAGAGCGCCGCAGTGAGCTGCTGAGCCGGTCTCATGCAGACGAGTCGTCCACCCAGTAACTGGCATGCGATGGCCGGGCAGACCATGATTCTCACCTGAATCGTCTCTCTGGGTGTGTGGTGGACCTGCAGATCGGGGAAGTCACAACCTTGGACTGCTGCCGGGAAGCAGATTGTGGACCTGCCTGGCATCGTGCGCCCGCCATCTTGGGACTTCTGTGGCAGCACTGCCCGGGCCTGCGTTGCCTTCATGGCTTTGCCTCTGGCCCCTTTGGCCGACTAGGCTGGATCAGCTTCGTTCTCCCTTAGGCTGTGGGCACTGCTCGGTGCATCCATGGACCAGGGCCTATCGAAGCCTGTCACTGCCATTGGGCGGCCTGCCTTCCTTTGGGTTATCCCTTCATGCAGGCCCTTTGCCGGAATCATCAGGCTGGCTCAATGCCCTGCCACCTGATACCCTGCCCTTCTCACTACCCTGCGAACAGCCTCAACCATCCGCATCAGACCCGTCCTGGTTGGGCTGGGCACCCCAACCCATGGTTTCTCTTCTTGCATGGATCACGAGGATCCACTACCTGCAAGGGGTCCATACATCTGAGAGTGGCACTGTTTAGTCAGCTGGGTGTACAAAAGTGGTCTGCTCCGGCCTCGGCTCCTCAGTTGGGCTAGATCACCACATATACCATTGACATTGCTGTCCCTCATTGGCTGCTTATAGTTGCAAAAACTGTCGGTCTCTTGCCTCCCACTCAATCAATCAATCAAAAGTTCTTTATTCGGCAACTATTACAGTTAACCATAAAAGCACAGTGCATATAACATAACTATTAAAACATCATTCAAGCTTGAGGTTACATAAAATTAATTGAATCACATCGCAATTGATTTTCGGGACCTAAAAACACTTTTTAAAAAAGCAATTACAGATACAATAATAAAATTATCATCTAGCTGTTGAAGAAGAGTCGTAAATGCAGGATAACATTGTCTAATACCAAGTTTTTTAAGCACAGGGATGATCCATCTCCTTCTTGGTATGGAATAAAATTTACAAAAAAACAATATATGTATCGTCGATTGAGCCGAAACCTCGTCACATGGGCAATTGCATAAAACTCTCGACCAATTATTCAGTACAGGGAAACTAAACAATCGATATAAAATGTTCAACCTAAAGCGTGTCAGGAGAAACCTTTCATAATCATCAGTGATCAGAGCAATATATGGCTGCATCGTAAGGGTTACTAAAACCGGAAAATATGCTTGCACTGTTGGTTTCTTTAATTCAATTATAGTCCTCACTTCGCCCAAATAATGCATACAACTTACTTTTAGGTCTTTCCTAGATACATTTTGCATAGTGTGTGGATCTTTAAAATATTCAGGATGGCCTAGTTTAATCATAAACTTTTTGACATAGGCTAACCATCTTATATTTCTGACCCCATCCACTACCAAGGCATCCTTCAATATTTTCCTATTCAACTCTGTCTCATCTGCAGTCCATACTCTGTGCCACAAGAGGACAGCCTGTATCTTAATTATGTCCTCTAAATACGGTACCCCAAGTTCTTGGTGGCATATGTAAGTTGAAGTGCTGTCCGGTACTGCCAGGAGGGACCTCAGAAACATATTTTCTGCAAGCTGTAAGGCATTGACCCCTACAAAGCCCCAAATTCCGGCTCCGTACGTAGCAATGGATACGCATTTTGCCCTATATATTGGTAAGATTCCTCCAGGGGCGCGTCTTCCTAATTTTTTACAGCAGTTTAGCAGGGCCATAATCGATTTAACCAATAGCAACCTTCTTGCTTTGATCGCCGGTGACCACATCCCTAAATGATCGAATAAAATCCCCAAGTAGGAGAAAGTCTTAGTACGCTCTATAACCTTTGAGTTTATAAAAATGGTCATAGTTTTCTTTTTAGTCCTCTCCCACAGTTCATTGTAAAAGTTTTAGAACAATTTACCGCGAGGCCCAGGCTCGCCATAAAATTAACAAAAACATTTCCCACCCTTTGGAGACCCAGCGGTGTGCGGGCCATTAGGACCGCATCGTCCGAATACAGGAGTGCCGGAATAGGGCGATTTGCCACTACAGGTAAATCCTTGCACTCCTGTATCAAAGCAGATTCCAGATTATTTATATATAGCGAAAAAAGGAACGGGGCGAGAATGCACCCTTGTCTTACTCCTCTTCTAACACTAAAGTGCTCAGTGCATTCACCACCTCTCCCAAATCGAACCCTAGCCCTTGCCCCTGAGTAAAGCTGCCTCAAAAAAGTGACTATTAAAACGTTTACGCCCATCTCCTCTAAAATCGACCAGAGCTTCTCATGGATGACACAATCGAACGCCGCCGTTAAATCGACAAAAGTTACATACAACCTTTCCTTTTTTGCTTTTGTATACTTTTCTAATATAATATGTAGGTTTAGACCCTGTTCTATTGTGCCCAATCCCTTGCGAAACCCGTATTGTAAATCACTTAAAATTGAGTGTTCCTCTGCCCACACTTGCAACCTATCTAACAGGACTCGACCCACGATTTTAATTGTAGAGTCCAGTAGTGAAATTGGGCGATAACACACTGGGTTTGCCCTGTCCCCTTTTTTAAAAATGGGCACTATGATTGAATCATACCAGGTTGATAAAAAGCCTTGGGAACACCAAGCGTTAAAAACCTGTGTTAACAGTGGACCCCAGAGAGGTAAATTAGACTTAAAAAGGTCCACTGGGATGCCGTCAGGTCCTGCCGCCTTCCCTCCAGAGCTTAAGTTAATGGCCGAATTGACCTCCTTAAGAGTAAAATCTATGGATAAGTCTGATGTAGTCGATAATTTCATAGTGTCGTCAACACTTGCTGGAATTCCCTGATCATCGGGCGATGGATTATTATACAAACTAGAGTAATGTAATATCCATTCGGGTTCAGTGATGGCGATCTCTATGGTTGCTTTATCGTTTTCGACCAAAAAAAGTGCGTTAACCGCGTTCCAAAAGGCTACGGGATCCCGATTGACCGAGGCGTCGCGCAGCGCTTGCCAGGCTTCCTCTTTAAGCGCCAACTTTCTAACTCTCAATGCCTTCTTATATTCAGGTCTTGCCTCTCTAATATTGTCACAATTTTTTTTCCCAACATGAAGGGCTCTTTTAAGTTTAGAATAGGCCTTTGTACAGCTAGTATCAAACCAGCCTGTTATTTGTTTCATTTTCTTACTTGGGTTCATATGAAGTGTTTCCTTAATAAAACATGAGATGACTAAAAAATTATCTAAAATATCCTGGTAAGATGATTTGTCATCCAGACAAGTTGAAAACATATCTTTACAATTCAATACCACCTTGCTAGTAAAAGTCTCAGGATCCACGTTTTCCCATTTCAGTGCGTAACCATTTTGTCTACTCAGAGAAATATTTTCCACAAAATGGGTAGGGTCTTTTCTGATACTAGCACTCTTAGTATTCACCTTCACACCAAAACTAATGGGAAAGTGGTCACTAAGTGCTATATCATGTATAATAAACTCTTTTAAACGAGCGGAAAATCTACTCGAAGCTAGTACATAATCAATAGTGGAAAAGGTCCCTCGACCATTAAAGGTGGGCTGAAAAGGGACCGTGGGAACACATAAATCATTAACGAACCCAAAATCAAATGTAAACATGATGTCATTCAGGAGGTCACCATAGGGTGTATGTGGGAAATGTGCAAAACTGGGACCCTTATCATACGATATGCCACATACCCCGTTGTTCATATACTGGCATAAAGGGGAATTAAAATCCCCACCCCAGATGAAGCAGGTCTCCTTTGATATACATGATTGTAATTTGTGTAGTTCACTACTCACTTTTCCCATTAATCCCTCAATCTGCTCAGATGATGCATTATTATAAAAGTTCAATAAAATAATACTAAAAGCTTGATCTATGTGAAGACTGATGATTTGATAAAACTGATCTGTAACATTAAAAACAATTTGCCTTAAATTAAAAAAATTTGAGATACAGAGGCCACCTTTCGCTCTTCCATGTAATGACGGTACTGCAGGCGTGTGGAAGGTTTTGTACCCACAAATGTGTGTTGGCCATTCCACCCAGGTTTCTTGTAGGCTCAAAATATCATACTTACTCACAAAATCATGCCATAATATATTGGACACCTTTGTTTTTAAACCCGCCACATTCCAAAACAAAATTTTACAAATATCTTTTACCCCCAGGCCTTTACTATTTCCCCCATGTTCAACTCACTTCATGGGTGTTTCCGCAGGTTGTACTATAGGGGAGGGGGGTGGGACAGTCGAAGGGTCTAGATCTAGGTCATTTACAGACTTTATATTTGTAGACATAATTATGTTAGATGAAGAAGTATGGTCGATACTAACTGGTTTTACCTTCTCACTCAGGTTGGGGATGGCCTTTACTATTTCGGTTATATCATGCGATGTGGGAACTCCCTTTTGTTGTCAATCCACCGATTCAAGGTTAGCAAGTGCATCAAATCGGTTAAAAGTTAAAAGGTTAAACCCACGATTATGGTGCTGAATTTGGGGTCCCATGTCCCTTGGGCCAGCACACGGTATGGGCTGGTAAAAGTATCCCAATGGGACCAAATTAACACCTTGTCCCAGTGAACATTGATTACCTACTCTAGTCAGGATCAATCTAACTAGCTGTGGCGTTTTAAAGGTCAGCACTACACAGTCCCCTATCTGGTTCTTTGGCCCATTTCCTACCCAGCTCACTCTTCTGATCATCTTGAATTCATTAAATAGTCTCTCAGTGAGACCTGTCCTTGCTCCTAACCACTGCAGGGCCTTATTCCTCTCCCTTTCCCACGCCTCATCCACCCTATTCTGAAGTTTGGGAACATTAATTAAAACCACCACGTAAGGTGTCGCTGCTGGAGGTAGACCCAAACATGTTATATATCTCTCAGTCCCAATTACGTTCGTATTACTGTCTGCCTTTGGGCTATTAGATGCTGAATGATATTTAATCCTATTGGGGGCTGTCGAGGCAACCGTAGGGGAGGCCACTGTATGTGCCATAGGGATATTTTGTGCAATGGTATGTGAAACATGTATTGTTTCCTCAGGATGGCCAGAGTTATTGCCAGTATCGCAAAGTCCCCTGCATTTGGAAAGATGTTCCCGATTTCCCAATTGAACAGAAGACTGTTGGTCGAGAGGCTGGGGATTAGCTAAGCTTTTAATTAAAGTCTCTTCTATTAGGCCAATTCTATGTATTAGACCACCTAGGCTTTCCCTCAAAAATGTATCTAATGCGCCCAATTTTGTTTTTAAATTTATGACCTCATTCTGGGTACGCAAGTTTGTGGAAGGATTTGATTTACCCCTTCTAGCTGTATTGTGTGTCACTAATGAAGGTTTGTCCCTTTTAAACTTTTTCGGCACTTTAAGTGCTGTCTCACTATCCATTAAACTCTTTTCCCCTATAGTGTGAAATGAACTATCCGGGTTTCTAGCCCGCTTTATCCGAGGTTGAATATCCAAATCTTCATCGCTAACTGCTATGTTACCCTGTATATTTGCTATACAACCATTTGCTCTTGATAAACTGCTAGATACCGATAAAGGTAAAGATAAAACGAGCCCCTCTTTTGATATATTGGCCGTTGGGGTTCCCCCCTCCCTTCCAGGAATACCTGGATTAAGAGCTTCCTCTACTGTAACGATCTGGCGCTCAATTGCACCCATGGCTCCCGTGAGGTAACTAAGCAGGCTTTCACGTGGGTGCATCCCTGAGTCCTTTTGCTTTTTAATAGGGGCACTTAATGTTTTTCTCTTCCCCATCGTTTTCCGAGATATCACTATGCCCTCATAGATCTCCTTGGTATGGATAAAGAAAAAATCTAGTCTATTAAGGTTTTAAGAAACCCCGCTCTACCCCACCAAACAATTGCACAATATAATATATAGTTCCTCCGTTTCTATATGCAGTGGATATTGTCCCTTTAAAAGCTTGTAAAGGAAGTAATCTATGTCCAAAGTACCTTTTAATGTAGACTTTAGAGCCGTGGCCCAGTCCAGTCTCTGGCAGGCTATGACGGGCTAAGACGGGCCCGTCTTGGCCCAGTCTTCGCCCGGGCCGAGCCCGCGCGCGTCCCACGTCGCGTGACCGCAGCGCTGAATTTCAAGCCCCTCCAGGGGCTCTGGATAAAGTGCTCCGTGCGTCAGGGCCAAGGGCTGTGCAACAATGGTCAGTTTTCCTCCAGAGCGGTCTCCCGCCTTGCGGGACCGCTGCGCTGCTTTTCAAGCCCCTCCAGGGGCTCTGGATAAAGTGCTCCGTGCGTCAGGGCCAAGGGCTGGGCAACAATGGTCAGTTTTCCTCCAGAGCGGTCTCCCGCCTCGCTGCTTTTCAAGCCCCTCCAGGGGCTCTGGATAAAGTGCTCCGTGCGTCAGGGCCAAGGGCTGGGCAACAATGGTCAGTTTTCCTCCAGAGCGGTCTCCCGCCTCACGGGACCACCGCACTGCTTTTCAAGCCCCTCCAGGGGCTCTGGATAAAGTGCTCCGTGCGTCAGGACCAAGGGCTGGGCAACAATGGTCAGTTTTCCTCCAGAGCGGTCTCCCGCCTCGCGGGACCGCCGCGCTGCTTTTCAAGCCCCACCAGGGGCTCTGGATAAAGTGCTCCGTGCGTCAGGGCCAAGGGCTGGGCAACAATGGTCAGTTTTCCTCCAGACCGGTCTCCCGCCTCGCGGGACCGCCGCACTGCTTTTCAAGCCCCTCCAGGGGCTCTGGATAAAGTGCTCCGTGCGTCAGGGCCAAGGGCTGGGCAACAATGGTCAGTTTTCCTCCAGAGCGGTCTCCCGCCTCGCGTGACCACCGTGCTGCTTTTCAAGCCCCTCCAGGGGCTCTGGATAAAGTGCTCCGTGCGTCAGGGCCAAGGGCTGGGCAACAATGGTCAGTTTTCCTCCAGAGCGGTCTCCCGCCTCGCGGGACCGCCGCACTGCTTTTCAAGCCCCTCCAGGGGCTCTGGATAAAGTGCTCCGTGCGTCAGGGCCAAGGGCTGGGCAACAATGGTCAGTTTTCCTCCAGAGCGGTCTCCCGCTTCGCGGGACCGCCGCGATACTTTTCAAGCCCCTCCAGGGGCTCTGGATAAAGTGCTCCGTGCGTCAGGGCCAAGGGCTGGGCAACAATGGTCAGTTTTCCTCCAGAGCGGTCTCTTGCCTCCACTCATTTGGATCATGTTCTGCCCTTTTACCGCTGCCCTATCATCCCACCTCTGACACTACTGTGACTTTTATCCTTTGCCTGTACAAAGGCATCTCCTCTGTGCCCCAGTACTCTTTCTTGTGCTGTTTCACCCCCACAATGGGTAAAACCACCAATAAACAAGCAAAACTCCACTTCGAAAAGAGACCTTCCACGACACAGAATGAGAATTGGGACATTGGCCCTCCTTACCTACATGATGCGAGTATCACTGCAATGCTGAAAGAAGTGTAAGATAGTCTGAGATTCATTGACAGCAAAGTAGATAGCCTCAGTTCTAGACTGGACAGGTTTCAGGAACGGGTCAATCGACATGATGTCAGACTTACACAAATTGAGGCGAGAGTCTCTGACTTAGAGGGCACACAACATCAAGCGCTTCGTGCCCTATCTTCGTTAATGCAAGAACGGAAAGCTATAAAAGCTAAAAATGAGGATTTGGAAGGTAGATCCAGTCGAAATAATGTCCGGATGAGGAGTATCCCTGAATCTGCTACTAGCCGCAATATGGAAATCTTTGTAGAGGAACTACCAGATAAGTTGTTTGGCAGCAATAAGTCATCGAATATCCTCATCATGGAGAGAGTGCACCGCATCTTAGCTCCCACACCCAAGCCTGGTCAACATTCTAGGCCTAATATTGCTAAACTCCTATAATTACAGGGACATGGACCTAATCCTGAGACTAAATAGAGCGACTCCCGACTTACAGTATGAAGGCTCACGAGTGTCTCGGTATCCCCATTTTATTCAGGCAGTGCAGGAGGCCTGGCATTAGTTCAGGGAGATCAAGAAACTCCTGACATCTAAAGCAGTTAAATACTCAATGTTGTTCCCGGACAAGGTACACCTGGAACATAGCAGAAAAACTCACTTTTTTAAATATCCTGAAGCAGCACTTGAGTTTGAGCAATACATGATACAGAGGAAAGTTATATTGTCTGAACCAGCTTACCTGGCTTCACTTGAAGTGGCAGGTTGCGTGGTGCCTCTGCTCTCAGTGACAATGACTAACCTGTCTTCTCTGCTTCTCATTGGTCTACATTCCATATCAATGTGAGATGACTATTATGATTTTGTTCCCTCCTTGTCTGTTTTACTAATGTATGCTCGTTGAAATTGTTCAAACTTACTAACTGCATGCTCATATATCATTGAGCTTGCGATGACTTGCAATTGTAGGCTGTCTACTCCATGACTACAAAGTTGACATAAGGTTGAATGGTTCACATTGAACAACAATTGTGGGTGCTCTGCTTAGGACTATGCCATGCTCCCTGGTCCACCCCATGCGTCGTGCGCAGACATGTGGTCTAGGTTTACCATAAGGTCGGTAACATCTCTGATGGTTACTAAGGTAGGGGTATTCCTTGTTGATAGGGGTTGGTGTGGGAGGGAAGGTTTTTTTCATTGTAGCTGTTGCTGTTTTCCTTTTATTCCTTTACAGCCATTCCAATAGATACGAACAAGCTACCGTTGGCTATAGCACGACTTTGCTGATCGGCTTGGAGACTAAGGGTGAGGTCAAATACGAATGTTTCATGTGGGAACCCATATGGTGAACTTTGTTACTTGGAACGTCCGTGGCGTGAACAACCCCCGTAAGGCCCGCCAGGTGCTCACATACCTTGACTAGCACAAGATAGACATTGCTATGCTGCAGGAGACTCACCCCACCCGAAGGCTAATCCCACATTTGCATCAGCTTGTGGCCCACATCTATATTTTTCTTCATACTCCACTTACTCTCGAGGGGTGATGATCCTCATTAGGAAAGAACATAATTCAATCAATCAGTCATTGCATTCGTAGAGCGCACAGCTGCCAACTGGCGTCCCGGCACTACAACACAAGAAAGGACCCAAAGACAGAACAATTAATCCTAGTCAAAAAGCCAAGTCTTTAATTGTGATCTAAGCAGGTTTTCCTTCTCAAGACGACGTAGCGCTAAAGGGAACCCGCTCCAAGCCGTGGCAGCTAATACAGTGAAGAGTGAAGGAGCAGCCTCCTCTGGTTTTCAAACAAAACCGGGGACATTTAAAAAAAAGAGCATGTTCTGAACGCAGAGTGCAGCCAGGCAGACAATGACTGAGTCTGATGCAAAGATATCTGGGAGCCATCTGAAGGAAAAGCCAGAAATGCAATAACTATGGCTTTCTAAATGATGCGTTTACTGACAGGAAGCCAGTGAAGCCCTTTCAGATGTAAACTGACCAATTGAGAGCTAGGCAACCCCAAAATCCACCTGGCTGCTGCATTTTGCACAATCTCTAAATGATTAAGTAGATAAGGAGGAAGACCCTGTTAAAGAGCATTGGCTTAGTCTAATCTTGATGTTATGGCTGCGTGGACGATGGTTTTCCGAATATCCAAAGTAATAAATTCCAGCTTCCTTTTTAATGCCCTTAGCGTACAGCTGAGATCTGATGTCTGAAGGAGAGGATAATTTCACGCTAAGGAAGGATAATTTCACTCTAGTAGAACATATTAAAGACTTGGTGGGCAGGGCAGTCGTGGTGGCTGGCGTATTTTAATTTGATAAAAGCTTTATTAAAGTGAAATTCAAATGTACAGAATTATCTGTTGCTTAAAGTGAAAATCAGGTTATGAGATAGATAAACAACAGAAAAAGAAGGAATAAATAATACTTAAAATGCAGAAGAGAAAATTGTACAATAAGCTTATTAATATAATATGATAATCCTGCACTTATGATAATGCATTTTTTGAATTTTGTATTTTGAGAAAAGAGGAAAGAAGAAAGAAGAAGCCAGAAGAAGAAAGGGGAGAGAAGGGGAAGAGAGAAGGAAGAAAAAGGAAAAAATAAGACAACATGTATTACTTATCTGTATATATATATATAATCACATAATAAACCTTATATCATATAATGACTTTTTCCATATAGTAACTTAATGACATATAACAACTTATCTCATAAAATGACAATGGCAATATAACTATGTATGATATTAAACAGGAAAGAGATAAACAGTCATGGGTGTTGGATAACCATCATAGAATCCTTGGAGGGTTTAGGCTTTTTGTTTAATTAACCAATGAGCAGAGACTAAAAGAGGTCTTTAATTATCATCTGTAGTGTAGACGTAGCAGATGCTGTATCAAGTCTATGATGGGAACAAAGAAGATTCCACCTACCAGTAATATTAATATTCTTGGCATTCTTCCAGTTGGATGTAATAACTTGAAAAGCAATAGCAAGTGACCGGTCCAGAAATTTACCTAATTTAGAGCGTACTGGCCAAGACCTTGAGGAGCTTCCAAGGAAAATACATTTGATATCAAAAGGGAAGTTAATGGAACACTGCTTTCTGGCTGAAGGTTTGTAGATCCTGTGTCTGTTGCTGTCTTGGTGGGAGAGAGCGAAAATAGGAATCTAATGCCTCATCTGTAGGAAAGTGATCTGTTGTGTAAAGATTTGTGTAATAGTCAGAAAAATACTTCAAAATGTAATTGTTTTTAACATGAGGAGTTCCACTTTTGTCTATAATCTTTACTATTTTAGACTTTTGAGATTTAACTTTCAGGTAGTTGGCAAGTAATTTGCCGACTTTTTTTCGTCCACCATAAAACTTGGAATTACTTTTTAACAGTGTTCCGGCAGCTTCCTCTGTTGACCTTCTATTGAACTTAAATTTAGCATTCAGTCAGTCAGAATAACTTTATTTCGCCAATACAATGTAGGCATAAAATGTATACTACAGTTAAAAAAAAAAGTTTCACAGCATTTCACAGCATTACAGTAAGGTTAAAATGTATAAAATGTATAAAAATTATTGCATTAAAATACAAATTCATAATTATTTACACAATACAGTAAAATCGATTCATTGTTCGGGATATAATTTTAGCAGATTGTACGCCTCTTTTTAAAGCAGATAACAAAAAGGACGCCAAAGAAAAACAGATAAAGGGGTCAGGTAATAATTGCAGGTAATAAAGGGCTACACGACACTGTTTGAAGTTCATTTTACGTAAAATGGGGATAATAAATAGTTTCCTTTCATCACAATAAAATTTACAGAAGAACAAAAAATGTATATCATTCTGTACAGATCGCTGATCACAGGAACAAAATGGGAGATCGGAAGCAACATAAACATTACGGGAGAACCCAACATAAGGGGAATATAATTTAAGCGAAATCTAGCCAAGATGTACCTGTGCTGTAAATTAGTAACGAAGGATAGATATATTGTATTTATGTCCATTTGTACTATACTAGGGGAAGCCAAGTATGTTTTTACTGTCGACAGATTAATATGTTTAGTCTCCCTTCTTATGTGTCTATTAGAAAGCAATTGCGCTTTTAAGTCATCCTTAGAGATAGAACAACAGGTACTAGGATCCAAAAAAAGACGATGAAGCCCAACTGCTTTCAATGCGGTTTCAACATAAGTTAACCAAGGAATGTTACCCACCCCATCTAATTTCAGAACATCCTTTATAATGTCTCTTGTTAAAGCAAGGGTCTCCTTTCGCCATACTGAGTGCCACATTAAGATCGGAGCCACTGCAATTTTATCAGTAATGTAAGGTGCTCTCAATTCCATGTGGCACTTATAGTTGGCACATGACTTTGGTAAGGAAAGGACCCTTTTTAAAAAATTATCTTCAATAATCTGTAGTTTTGCACAATCGCTCATTCCCCAAACAGCTGCTCCATAGGTGGCGGCAGATACAGTCTTAGCTTGATACACTGTTTTAATTACATCTATTGGTTTTAAACCAGTTTTTTTATAAATTTGGTTAGTGCACCAATATTCTTTTCCATCTGGGACCCTCTGTTAGCGATCATTTTTTGCCAATTAGTTTGGGGGTCAAACATAATCCCTAGATAGTTAAAAGAATCGACAACTCCCAGTTTTCCCCCTGCAGTAATAATTTGCGGATGATTTCGCTGTTTAGTGCCTGCTACTAGGATAAAAGACTTTGAATAGTTAACTTTCATATCTAGATTATTCATAAATTGCGTGTATTCCAGGACTAGGTGGCGAAGTGCATTACTAGTACGAGTTAAAAGCACTGCGTCGTCCGCATATAATAAAATTGGCACCTGTACTGAATTAATATAAGGGACATCCGGAGTGCAACCTAAGAGTGCAGATTCTACACCGTTGGTATAGAGTCGCGAATAAAAAGGGGGCAAGAACGCAGCCCTGCCTCACACCTCTTGCAATTTTGAAGGATCTGGTGCACTCACCATCCTTTCCATAGCGAACACAGGCTGAGGCACCTGAATACAGGTCACGGATGATATTGATAATATTCAAGTCAATTCCCATTGCCTCCATGATCTGCCACAGCCTAGGCTGTGCCACGCAGTCAAAGGCTGCGGACAGATCCATGAAGGCTAAATGGAGATGTCCTTTTTTTGCAGCCGTGTATTTCGCTATAATTAGACTGAGGTTCAGACACTGATCCACAGTGCCTTTCCCTTTTCTAAAGCCGAACTGGCATGGAATAATAATATTTTTTTCTAAGGCCCAATCCTCTAGTCTATTTAAAATCAATCGACCCATTAGCTTTGCAGTAGAATCTATCAGAGAGATAGGTCTATAATTTTTTGCAATCGACCTATCCCCCTTTTTGTATATTGGGACAATTACAGTTGTCTTCCACGATGGCGGTGCACCTGTTTGGGCAATTTTATTAAAAACATTTGTTAAAAGTGGAGCCCAAAGATCTTGATTATCTAGGAACAGGTCATTCGGGACTCCATCTGGTCCCGGAGCCTTTGCTCGTTAGCATTCATTAAACGTTGGAACACATCATCATTCTTGGTTGAGAAAAATTAATGTTCTAATTGCTTAATAGATTGAAGCAGTAATGAGGTTTCCATATTGGCTTTTTCTTTTTGGCCATGACATAATTAATTATATGTCCTCGGGCACACGCCTTAAAAACATCCCAAACAATATGAAATGAAATATCAGGTGTGATATTATGCAAAAGAAACTCCTGTAGAAAACATTCAAAATTCTGCACAAATTCTTTGTCCTTCAATAAGCTATTGTTGAAGCGCCATCTGTTAGGTTTAGAGGTCTCAGGTAATAAATCCAAATCTATTATAACCTGTGCATGATCTGAAATTAATATTGACCCAATTTCAGCATGTGTGAGTGCAGCCACTGGGGGCGGGGGGATGAAAGAAATAAATAATCAATTCTGGATTGGGATTTATGAGTTGGTGAATAAAAGGTGTATTCCAATGTGTCTGGGGAATATAGTATCCAGGCATCAACCAATCCTCTGGAATGGATAGATCGTATAAATGTTTTCTGCATTTTATTAGGAACATATTTAACTTCAGATTTTCTATCTAAAAAAGGGTCTACAATCTGATTAAAGTCACCACCTACTATTAAGTTTGCATTTGAACATGAGCGTAAAACAACTGACATTTGTTCCCAAAATTGTACATCAATGCCAGTAGGACCATAAATATTAAGAATGGAAACAGGTGTGTCATGAATAGTGGCATGTATTAAAATTCATCGACCCTCCACATCTCTTTCCTCTTTTTCTATTACCAAGGGAAGGGATTTCCCTTGGTAATAGAATTTTCAATAAAATGACCCCGTTTTTATGGTCAAGGGTTGGGGAACAAAAAACCTGACCAACCCAATTTTACACAATTAGTTTAAATATTTGTCAAGTAAATGAGTCTCTTGTAATAGAGCAATATTGCATTTAAGTCTTGCTAAGTGGGTGAGAACTCGCTGTTTTTTAATAGGATTACGCAAGCTCCTTGACATTCCAAGAGATAACCTTAAGGGAATTCACCATTGTAGTACATTAACATACATAGTAAACCGTTGTATCTATAAAAGGAAACCGGAATAACAAACCCTCTGAATGCATATAACTTAAGAAATTATCTAACATTCATAGTTGATGAAGATCTATAATGCGTAATGAAACCAGAGAAAAAGAAAAAAGAAAAGAAACAAAAAAAGAAAGAAAAGGAAGAAGAAAAAATGAGAGTAAAGAAAGGGACAATGACTCTGAATGAAATAGGCAATACAGATGACAAAAAGCCAATAAGCTTCCGTCATGAAGAAAGTAAGACACATCAAGTGTGAGAAGAATATGATGGAAGGGAGGAGAACGCTAAGGCTGAATTAGATTGAATAACAATAGCGACAGAGACCATCATTATAAGAGAAGAGAAACGGAGAATATGAAGAAAAAAAGAGAGAAAGAAAAAAACGAAAAAAAAGGCACAGCAGCTATTCATGTAACTAGGACCAATAAATCAACAGTAGAAATAAGACAACAACAGGAGTGCATTGCACATAAATGACCAATACATATAACTTACCAAGACACAAGGATAATATGGAAACAGGAGGTCTAGGAAGGGAGGTGTTTGGGGGACAACACATCAAAGAAGGAAATCCGGATTAAAAAACAGACAACTGTAAAGAGGAATAAATAAATAGCAAGGTTAAACAAGAGGACGGAGTAGCTAAAAACATCAACAATATCACAAACACCATTAACCATGATCCTTCTACCACAAATGACTGTATATTTAACTCCTTGAAGAATAAGTAAATTCAATTCAAAGACAAGGATCAAAAAGCATAGGCATAGAACAGGCTGGGCGACACTAAATGAAGAGTTCAGGCTTTACCAAGATCCACCCTTGTGTTGGAGAATAAATGTCCTCAGGTCATCTGGACAGTCGAAAGAGAAAGTTTGTTCCTTATATGTGACTTTAAAGAAGCATGGGTGCACAAGTCTATATCTCGCATTCATAGATCGTACAGTTCCGACAAGCGGCAGTTGCACGTGCTACATCCTGGGAAATAAAATCTCTCTGACTCTTTGCTTAGCCACTGATAACACCATAAGCAGCTCAGTATACTCTAAAAAGAGAACAATTAATCCCGTAGGGCGGCCAGAGCCTGAGGCATTGGTAGATTTAGGGCCGATACGATGAGCATGTTGTAAGTTGAGAGGTGTTCCTTCCTTAAGGCCCACCAGCTTAGAAATGTGGACTCCAAGAAAGGCAAGCATGTCAGACCCCTCTGCTCCTTCTGGAATGCCATAAATTGAGAAATTATTGCGCCTGTTCCGATTTTCTAAATGTTCTGTTTTAGGAGCGCAATCTCTTTAGTCAAACCATCAATTTTGGCAGCCGCATCTTGTACTTCACTAATACGTTGTTCAACACCTGACACCCTGGACTCCAGTGTGGACCACTTTTCCTCAATACGTTGAAGTGTGACATTAGTCTCCATGACAAAAGGTTTCAAATGCTTAATCTCCTCCATATGGTCCTCCAAAGTCAAAGGTAAAGGAGACTCTGTAGGGGATCCAGGATCTTTTTTCTAGCTCTTAGTAAGAGCATTTGAGTCTTAGCGAGCAGTGGGCATGATTGTGGATGAGGTAACAGCCTTTGGACTAGAGTGAGTAGAAGACTCGATAAACATTTGAAGAATATAGCAATAAAGGCTGTGAAAAAGATTTAATGGCACACCCAGAGAAAATGCCTGAAGGGTATGCGTTACTCAAAAATATCAATATGAAACCAAATAATAGAAGGCTGCACAGGGTAATTATTGCGGAGGAGTGAGTGACAAAAACAGTCCAATATATCAGCTCAGTGCTCAAAAATAAATATAAAAAGAATTCACTTGAAGTAAATTGTCAGGTAGACTGCTGGCAAACTGTATCTCCACACATAGTTATGCGTGACAGGATTAGAAGACTATGCCATTAGTGCTTCATTTACCTAGTGTGTCAGCCTTTTCATTAAATAGCCCTTTAAATAAGCAAAGAGGCATTTGAAGGCAATTTTTATGAGCTTCTCTGATTCCAGTAGGCATTAGCAGCGTTATGTAAACTAACGCGACCAGGCAGGGGAAGCCGGCTCCGACACAAACTACAAAGGACAAGATGGCAGCCGCAACCACTGATGCTGAGGTGCGCGACGCAGGAGAGCAAAGACAAGGTAAATGGCTTAAAAATAGCCAAAAAAAGTAAAATACCTTTTCTCCCCGCATTCGTGCACCAGTTTCTTCATCACATAAATGCCTTACTTGGAAACAGCTGCCTGTAGTGAAGAAAGGTCTCCGTCACCGCGCAAAGCCTCACGATCCTGCGGTCATCTTGTGAGCGGTTCAGCCATGCCCCCGTGGCTGGAGTTCTGAAGGGCCAACGATTATTGCTTGTGAACATATACGGTCCAAATATCGATGTTTTACACTTATTCTCAGGGACTGGCCAATGATTTGTGGGGGGGGGTTCAAATTGACATTCCCTACAACCATCAGCAGGGCCTCTGAGAAGCTACACCCCACATCACGAGCTAGCACTGCACTTGCTCATATAATGGAAGTGTGTGATTTGGTAGATGATTGCTGTAAGGAAACAGGCTTTTTGCAGGTTACCCCGACATTTTGCCCCCATTTTGACTCCTAGATAGTGGTGTAATACCTCTGTAATGCCCTGAGCCCTGCTAAACAGAACCCAGTGCATGTGCTCTGACCCTTAAAATGGTGTATGTTTAATTGGCTTGACCCCAATTGGCATAGCCTAACTTACTTGTAAGTCCCTAGTAGATGGTACTGGGGTACCAGGGCCTGTATGTTAGAATGTCCCCCAAGAACCACTGCACTGGTTGTGCGCCCCTGAATGAGACAAGATAAAGCATGGCTCCCAGTCTGCCACTGCAGACTGCAAGGGGAGCTTTAAACTGCCGACTCGACTTTGCCATTAAAAGTAATGGAAAAGCTCAAACCTCCCTTTTTATTGTATGTAAGTCACCCCAATGGCAGGCCTACCGAGCCCTAGGGCAGGGTGCTCTGTGTTAAAAAGTGGCATATGTACTTTTAAATGTTCCAGCAGTCAAGCCCCATAATTGTTGATTTTACTGTGGGAAGGCTAGTAGCCCCATTAGCAAGTACAGAGTTACGTGCTGGCACCCCAACCCTGCTAACGTCTGAGAGGGACTACTAAGGTTGGTACTGTTTGATATCAAAAGAATTAGTGCATTAAATCGAATTTAATGGTTAAATCGAATTTAATGTCTCTGCTGGGCAAAGTGCAACTTTAGAAGTCACCACTTTAGTTGCCCAAGGTTTCCAGTGCCCGTTTACTGATGTACATGGGGCTTGTCTTACAGAGGTGCTAACAACTCCCAGGAAAGGACACAATAGGGGCATGTATGGTGGAGAGGTGTTACCTCCCTCCTGCAGGAAGCCACAGGGGTAATAGCCCAAAAAGCGAACTTCAAATGAGAAGCAGCCTTTGAAGGACAAATGGGAAACACTTGGGAGAGTCGCTGCTCCATTTTTTAGGGAGACAGGCTGGCACTGGGGACAGAAGAGGAGAAGCCAGTTGTCAGACCAGTTTTTCCAGGGGTGTGTAGCCTCTTGGTAGCCACACCTCTTGGTGGGCTAAGGAGCTCTGAGTGTCAAGAGAGGGGTCTCAGGAAGGATTGGCTTGTGACCGGGACAACAAGCGACTTGTAGTCCAGTGGCGACCGGACTTCGGCTAGACCCGAAAGGACTTTGTGGGACATTGACTCTGCAAACAGGACTCTCTCACCATATCTGAGGACCGAGGAGTCCATGCAGGAAGAACCCCGTCGACCAAGTCGCATCCACAGCATCCTTAGAGCATCTTCAGTATCCTGGATCTCTTGCATGTGGACCACTTCACGGGAATCCATTGCAGCGTCGATAAAATGCCTGGAACTGCTAAAGAACTGCTTCTTCTGTGAAGGTAACTGTTCTGGAGGACCTTGCTGGTCCCCCAGACTAGCTCCCTGCTGGAGTTGGTCACTCCATGTACTTCTAATCAACCGCAGTGACACTTGCCTAAGTTTTCCTTGATAAAGTTTCTAAGTGTCCTATTCATCGACTTTGCCAAGGCTTGTTCGCAGTAGAATGAAATTGCTTTGATTTATTATTTTTTGTAAAATCTATATCTCTGAAACGCTCCAGTGGATCTTTTTCGTACTAGTATCTAAATTCTTATAAAAATACAGTCTATTTTTATAAATTGGTGTCAAAGTTTTTGAGTGTCCTGTCAATTTCTTCTTCAGTTGTTTTGGTGCTGTTTAAATGCGCAACACTTGCTCCTCTGTGTAAGCCTTGCTGCTCAGTGCCCCAGCTACCCAGGGTTGAGCTGTGGGTTTGACAGACGAAACCTAAGTGTCCTAAAGGGGCTGGTATGTGTTATACAAGGTGAGGTTATACTACCTCACCATATAATGCACCCTATTGCTGAACATTTGCTGTGCATTACATCTGCATGCATCTGCACATACCTATTACTCCCCAATGCATGATATGTCATCTCTTCTTGATATGGTGTGCATTAACAAGGGACCCCCGGTATGAAAATAGCCGTTCCAAGCGCAGGGAAAGTACAACAATACAAAAAATAAACCCCTTGGCAACCAGTTCAAAAATATAAATGTACTATAAAGAGTTAGGCCAACAGAACATGTGAATAAATATGTATACTTAATTTGTTCTCCAAAATAATATCAAGATAGGGTGACAGATTACAAGGGGGCCACAGAGTAACTCATTCCGAGTTTAGATGACAAGGGAAGCACAGAGTCACTCATGCAGAGTTCATATTATAAAGGGGCCACAGAGTAGCTCATTCAGAGGTCAGATTACAAGGGTGTCGCAAAAAAGTTCATCCAGAGGTCAGATTAGAAGGGGAGCACTGAGTAATCAGAATTCAGATTACAAGGGGGCCACAGAGTAATATATTCAGAGTTCAGATTACAAGTTGTCCCAAGAATAACTCATTTATAGTTTAGATTGCAAGGGGGGGCCACAGAGTAACTCATTCAGAGGTCAGATTACAAGGGTGTCACAAATGAGTTCATCCAGAGGTCAGATTACAAAGGGAGCACAAAGTAACTCATTCAGAGTTCAGATTATAAGGGGGCCATAGAGTAACTCATTCAGAGTTCAGATTATAAGGGGGCCACAGAGTAACTCATTCCGAGTTTAGATGACAAGGGAAGCACAGAGTCACTCATGCAGAGTTCATATCATAAAGGGACCACAGAGTAGCTCAGTCAGAGGTCAGATTACAAGGGTGTCACAAAATAGTTCATCCAGAGGTCAGATTAGAAGGAGAGCACCGAGTAACTCATTTAGAGTTCATATTACAAGGGGGCCACAGAGTAATATATTCAGAGTTCAGATTACAAATTGGCCCACGAGTAACCCATTCATAGTTTAGATTACAAGGGGGGGGCACAGAGTAACTCATTCAGAGGTCAGATTATAAGGGTGTCACAAAAGAGTTCATCCAGAGGTCAGATTACAAGGGGAGCACAAAGTAACTCATTCAGAGTTCAGATTACAAGGGGAGCACAGAGTAGTTCATTTAGAGGTCAGATTACTAGGGGGCCACCGAGTAGATCATATAGAGGTCAGATTACAAGGGGCTACACACAAGTCTCACCATGGGCTGGAGGCAAGGACTAAGGCCTGATTGGCTATGGAGGAGATATTAAAAGATAAGAAAGCGTATCTGAGCAATTTGAAGGGATAGATCTGAAGCGAGTCGGTGACATTGCCTGACAGGCGGTTTTCAGTAAATGGAGACAGAAACGGGGCCACAGTCAGGCCAGCCTGCCTTGCGACTGACTGTGTCCCTTGCCAAGCTCCCCTGCCTTTCAGAAGCACTGATCTGCCTAGAAGTCTCCTGGTTTCACTGTAAAGCATCCAACTCTTGCATTAACAGGAGAAGGCAGGGAGCACTTGATGCCCATCAGACTGAAGATAGTGCTGTTTAGGCCCAAACCCTCCAAGGGTTGTAAAGTCTGCTTTTCTCATGTCTCAGTACCCGACTTGCATCAGGGCTCCCTCGGGGTAGGGGGGGGGAGGTGGGGAGCTCCCTGGAGGGATCTGAAAGCAGAGAGACCCTGTAAATAATGCTGCCCCCTGGGGAGAGGGCCACCTCACACAGCAGGGCCGTGCAGGTTTCTGCACCAGCATCACTCCCTTTATTGTTTAGATGTTGTCACTTGTCAGACAGCAGAGACTGGAAGCAGAGTGATGACAGCATCGACAGATGGGAGAGTACCTGGGGGCGGGAGGAATGGGCCCAGCAGCTGCCCACCCCCTCCAGGCTCTGAGCAGCCTTTTCTGCTTAATGCTTCCTAATGTTGTCATGTTTTGTTCAAAATAATTACTTGTTTCTTTCCCTTGGATATTCACGGCAGATAGTAAGCTCCAGGATGCTCTTGCTGCCAATCCCACTGACTGCTGCAAATCTGCAGAGCCTGTTCTGTCTCCAGCTCTGTCTTTGCTTCCATGCTGTGATTGCTTCATTCTGTTTCTGTTATCAGCCACACCCCTGGGGCTGGAGTACTGGCTTTGGGTAACTTTGCACAACTACAGATTGCACCAGTGTTTGCACCAACTGGTTTGTAAAAAAACAACATTTGCATTAAATGGGCTGATGATAAAAATGTCTCTGCACCAGGCTGCAGTGGGACATCAGATCCTGGGAGACAAGATGATACCGACTCATCCTGGTCAAGCCTTGTTCTAAGTATTACCGAACTGAAAGTCAAGGTACTGTCCATCAGGTAGCATTGCACATCTCTTTGTCATACACACAACCATATTCACTGAGGGGCAGAGTTATCAAACTTTGAGTCAGAGTAACGCAGCAAGACACCTTGCTGCGCTGTGTCAAATGGAGACGGCAGGATTGTGTGATATCTAGCAAGATATGCCACATTCTTACTCTCCCAATGCACTGGCACACTCAGTGCAGCCTAGCACCAATGCAGGCCCCCTTGAGTCATGGTGCAAGGGTTCTGCAATGTGGGCAGGATTTTTGTGAGCAGGAAGGGGCACCTTCCTGCACAAAAACAATCCATTTTCCTCTTTCTAAGTGTGCTGCAGAACATAACATAGCATAACATGTGCATTTGTTAAGCGCACGTTCACCCAGGAGTATCTTAGTGCTGAATAACACCCATGCTCTCCCCCATGTACTGCCTTCTTGACGCAGGGTATTGCGAGGCAGCGACTTGGGCCACGCAAGGTGGCCTTGCGTAGCTTGATGCATCTAATTTAAGGATTGTGTTGCCCTTGCGTCACCGTGCTTGACGCAAGGGCAGCGCAATCCTTTGATAAATCTGACCCTTCATCGGCTGCTGTCCATTTTCTTTATTTTTCAATTGACTGCTGGATTAATGCCAAAAGGTGCCATTTTTAGGTCTGGCCTAAAGACATCTTTAATGTCTCCCCAGCCTCACGTTTTCCAAAAACTAACATACAAAAATAAATGCATACATAGAGGCTCTTAGTCAACACTCTTTCATCATTAGTCGGTTCAAATGTCACCCAAATAATGTTCCTTCCCACCACAGCAAAAAGTATAGGTCAATGAAACAGTCCACTTCAGCTATTGGATGCCTTCACTTTGAGTGACTGCATTTTGCTCTTGCACAAGCCTACTTACATACACCTGAAAAATAGTTCTATATAAATAGAAATTTTTAGACACTTGTACTTCCCAGTGACCGTTAGTCCCTATGTTTAGTAGGATGTCATCAGCTATTTCCATAACACTCAAGATATTTATTGTAAGTTGCAATATTGACTCATCACTATCAACCAGCTTTGCAATATGTATGTATCCTTTAGAAAAACAAGCACAAGGTAATAGAGGGGCAATGGTGTATAAGCAAATTTCTAGGTTGAAGCTGCACCCTCTCCGCTTTGTGATTGAAATTTCAAGCAAGTGTACCTGAATTGAGAGGGATCTCTAGTGCCGACTTGAGAAACTGCAGCAGCTTTGCCCCGAAACCGGTCCTAGGATGCTTGGTTCCAGTCCTGGCCTAGCAGTTCGGGCTGGACTGTTCCCATTGGGCGCAGGGTCAAGACTGATTTGCATATGGCTGGGTTCAAACTGGAATGGCATGGGGAGCAAAAAAACGATGGATTTAGGCCCAGATCTCTGTACTGGGGTGAATGTATGACATTGTTCTGCATTCTGTCCATCAATTGTTCTTTTTGCATTTGTCACCCCGAGTGGGACGGGTATGCCCAGACGTGGGTCCCGTGCTCTCCATGCCACTGGAGTCAAGCTAACCTGGCTGATGAGGGGTGAAACCCCGAAACCAGTTCTAGGATGCTTGTTTCCAGTCCAGGGAGTACCTGGCCTGGCAGTTCGGGCAGGACTGTTCCCATTGGGTGCAGGGTCAAGACTGATTTGCATATGGCTGAGTACAAACTGGAATGGCATGGGGAGCAAAAAAACTATGGATTTAGGCCCAGATCTCTGTCAATTGTTCTTTATCGACTTGAGGAACTGCAGCAGCTTTGCAACCTTTGCACTTATTTCTGATACACTGGTGTTGCAGTTATCTCAATCAAAATATGCCGCACATAGAGATTGATGAAAGTTGTGAATGTAGTCACTAGTTTATAAAGGAATCCCATTCTTTTGTGCACAGTGCCCTCACCCACTTTTGTGGCATGCTTTGTTAGAGGGCATGCTTCCAACACCTAACTGTACACATGTACGTAAAATGGTGGAACCTTTAGAGATATTGAGCTCTAGATGATAATTAGAGAGCCATAATCTAAAGAATAGGTTTAAACTGGCTAAAGTGATATACAACCTATTCGCTTTTATTCTTGGGCATTGTTTGACATGGTTAAAATATATAAAAGTGTGGATAATCTCTGGGCCCTTTTCACCCTTCCATCTCTGGATCAGCATGCTTCAGCCAGTATTCAATGCCCAGATGGGTCGATGGCCTTGATTGAGACTCATGTATCCCTTCTGTCTCCAACCAACGGATAATGTCCTCCTACAACTCATCTAATGTATTAGTGCTGTCATAGAGAATATCTTTTTCCTCGCAATATTAGACAATAAAATTATCTCCAGTCATCAAACTGGGTGTTCTTAACCCAGGATAAGCACATGGGCATTGCTCTGTAGCCACATACCCGTCAATGGTCAAGTGCCACATCCAAGCTGTGCCATAACCCTCCAACAATCAGCTACATCTATTTATTGTGTGCAGAGATTCCACTATGTTAGAGTCATCCTGGAATTGGAAAAGTTTCATGGGCTTGCTGAAGTTAATATGTTTGTTTATTACAGGACAATGTGGACCTAGGTGCAAAGCTGTATGTATTTTCTCAAGATGTCAACATTAGGTGCTTGTCGTATAACTCACTCTTCCATACTGCAAGTATACACCCAGGCTTAATGTTGCGTAGGCCGGCCTGGGGATGCATACTGGGAGCTGTGCAATGATGAATGCACACTAGTGGAGTCTCAGTGTGGGAGTGAACCTCAAGCTCACACATCCCCATTATTTAACCCCTCAAACGTGCCTGGCCATTGGGGTGCATTCTGCTTTCTTCCCCATAAGGTAGAGGCAGAGTGGCTCCTAACATCACAAAGGGGCTCTGACGCCGTTGTACTCTTCTGTGAGGACCTCTGTTGGTAGAATAGCACAACTGCAGCTTTCAATCTCCATTTTAGTCTTCTGTGAGGACCTCCATTGGAAGTAGAGTTCAACAAGAATTCCATCTCCATTGTAATCTTCTGTGAAGACCTCTGTTGGTAGCAAACCACAATTGCAACTTTCCATCTTCATTTCACTCTTCTGTGAGGACCTCTGTTAGTAGCAAACACAATTGCAACTTTCCATCTTCATTTCACACTTCTGTGAGGACCTCTGTTGGTAGTATACCACAACAGCAGGTTCCCATCTCCATTGTACACTTCTGTGAAGACCGTTGATGATAGTATTATGCAACTTAAGCTTGCAACTGCCCTTGCATTCTCCTGTTTACTGTGCAATGCAACAAGCTTTTCATTTCCATTGTACTGTAATGTGAGGACATCTGTAGGCTGCTGTTAGTCAGGGTATGCCCAGACGTGGGTCCCTTGCTCACTTTGCCACTGGATTCAAGATAGCCTGGCTGATGAGGGTTTTGAACCCGAAACCAGTCCCAGGATGCTTGTTTCCGGTCCAGGGAAGACATGGCTTGGCAGTTCGGGCTGGACTGTTCCCATGAGGCACAGGGTCAGACTGATTTGCATATGGCCATGTCTGAACTGGGGTGGTGGAGTGAGCTAAAGAATGATGATGGATTAAACCCAGATCAGTTGACTGGGGGTGAGTGTTTGATTTGCTCTAACGCTCCGTCCATCATCCCCTTTGGTATCGCTTTGTTCGCCCTAAGTTGGCAGGGTATGCCCAGACGTGGGTCCCTTGCTCACTTTGCCACTGGATTCAATATAGCCTGGCTGATGAGGGTTTTGAACCCGAAACCGGTCCCAGGATGCTTGTTTCCGGTCCAGGGAAGACATGGCTTGGCAGTTCGAGCTGGACTGTTCCCATGAGGCACAGGGTCAGACTGATTTGCATATGGCCATGTCTGAACTGGGGTGGTTGAGTGAGCTAAAGAATGATGATGGATTAAACCCAGATCAGTTGACTGGGGTGAGTGTTTGATTTGCTCTAACGCTCCGTCCATCATCCCCTTTGGTATCGCTTTGTTCGCCCTAAGTTGGCAGGGTATGCCCAGACGTGGGTCCCTTGCTCACTTTGCCACTGGCTTCAAGATAGCCTGGCTGATGAGGGTTTTGAACCCGAAACCAGTCCCAGGATGCTTGTTTCCGGTCCAGGGAAGACATGGCTTGGCAGTTCGGGCTGGACTGTTCCCATGAGGCACAGGGTCAGACTGATTTGCATATGGCCATGTCTGAACTGGGGTGGTGGAGTGAGCTAAAGAATGATGATGGATTAAACCCAGATCAGTTGACTGGGGGTGAGTGTTTGATTTGCTCTAACGCTCCGTCCATCATCCCCTTTGGTATCGCTTTGTTCGCCCTAAGTTGGCAGGGTATGCCCAGACGTGGGTCCCTTGCTCACTTTGCCACTGGATTCAAGATAGCCTGGCTGATGAGGGTTTTGAACCCGAAACCGGTCCCAGGATGCTTGTTTCCGGTCCAGGGAAGACATGGCTTGGCAGTTCGGGCTGGACTGTTCCCATGAGGCACAGGGTCAGACTGATTTGCATATGGCCATGTCTGAACTGGGGTGGTGGAGTGAGCTAAAGAATGATGATGGATTAAACCCAGATCAGTTGACTGGGGGTGAGTGTTTGATTTGCTCTAACGCTCCGTCCATCATCCCCTTTGGTATCGCTTTGTTCGCCCTAAGTTGGCAGGGTATGCCCAGACGTGGGTCCCTTGCTCACTTCGCCACTGGATTCAAGATAGCCTGGCTGATGAGGGTTTTGAACCCGAAACCGGTCCCAGGATGCTTGTTTCCGGTCCAGGGAAGACATGGCTTGGCAGTTCGGGCTGGACTGTTCCCATGAGGCACAGGGTCAGACTGATTTGCATATGGCCGTGTCTGAACTGGGGTGGTGGAGTGAGCTAAAGAATGATGATGGATTAAACCCAGATCAGTTGACTGGGGGTGAGTGTTTGATTTGCTCTAACGCTCTGTCCATCATCCCCTTTGGTATCGCGCTGTTAGACCTGGCACCATTGGCGTGGGTCTCCCCTCCATTTTTCGTATTTTGTCTCCTCTGTGTTTGCTGGTGTTAGATGCTCTGGGCGCTGTGCCACGGCCACTCCGTGCCACAGCGCGAATGCTTCCTATTGTAAATTGACTGTATGAATTGATGTTCCCATAATTGGCTCATTTGGTTTACCTGTTAGTCTCTAGTATAGTGCACCGTGCATGCCCAGGGCTGGTAGACCGAATGCTGCTGGTGGGCCTGCAGCGCTGATTGCGCCACCCACAGAAGCAGCTTGTAAAGTGGAAAGTCGAATTTAGTAGGCCTGAGCTCAGAATATTAAAGTACATCTTTTAGTGAGGGTTATTTCTATATTCTGTGTCTGAAAATACCACTTTGGGAAAGTGGGTATTTTCTTGCCTAAGTCTTCCAGTGTGCTCTGCTGTTATGTGTATTGGCCGTCTGGTTTTGGAGGGACAGGGTAGGTTGAACCCGACCTGGGTCGAGTAGAGAGATCTGCAGCTGGAGTATGGGGAGGGGTGACCCTTTGATCTGAGCAGGGCTCCGCCTGGCAAGGTGAATGATGGCTCCCCTCCCACGGTGCGTCTGATGGCAGACCCCCTCTCCTAAAGGGCAGGATGCCGCCTCGTAAACAACGTGCCCCCAGGACCTCCCCGAACTGGTTCTGACTGGGTTCAGTGACTTGTGACTTTTGAGAGAACAAAGGCGAGGGGGGTATAAAGATGTGCGCGAAAACCCCCACAAGGGTGTTACTTCTGGATGCCAAGACGAACCTCTGTCCGTGTAACTAGAGGGAAAGGACTTTGAAACTTTCATCCATCTTGCTGAAGCAACTACCCAAGGGCCTGATTTGAGCTTGCCTTCTGCTGAAGTCTCAGGGACATTAGACTTCACCCATCAGCCATCTGGATTCCTATTTGAGGGGGATTCTACCCGCAGGTGAGGCCTCTGTTGAGAATTCCAGAGCCTCTGGTTCTACTCGGGAACGCGGGCTGAAAGTCGCTATCGCTATTGTGGGCCGCTGCAGCTGAGGAGCTGTGCCGCTGAGTGCCCGCATTTGCCATCCTACGAAAATCATCGCTATCGCTATTGTGGGCCGCTGCAGCTGAGGAGCTGTGCCGCTGAGTGCCCGCATTTGCCATCCTACGAAAATCATCGCTATCGCTATTGTGGGCCGCTGCACCTGAGGAGCTGTGCCGCTGATTGCCTGCATTTGCCATCCTACGGATATCATCGCTATCGCTATTGTGGGCCGCTGCAGCTGAGGAGCTGTGCCGCTGAGTGCCTGCATTTGCCATCCTACGGAAATCATTGCTATCGCTATTGTGGGCCGCTGCAGCTGAGGAGCTGTGCCGCTGAGTGCCCGCATTTGCCGTCCTACGGAAATCATCGCTATCGCTATTGTGGGCCGCTGCAGCTGAGGAGCTGTGCCGCTGAGTGCCCGCATTTGCCGTCCTATGAGAATCATCGCTATCGCTATTGTGGGCCGCTGCAGCTGAGGAGCTGTGCCGCTGAGTGCCCGCACTAGTCACCACTTCCAGGATCTTGTTACCACCTGCGGATGCCGCTGGGTGCCCGCCTTTGCCCCGTCCCAGGATTATCGTGAGTGCACGCTGCGGACCGCTACAGCTGGGAGCTGTGGCCGCTGCGAGTCCGCCTGTCATCACCGCGGCTTCCTTGTGAGGCTGCATGCCGTGCCCCTTTACATCTCAGGTACATTGTACATCACCGGGTCGCGTGGACCCCGGCCCCGAACTAAGTCCGTTCCACCCCCGTTTCGAGTGCCTTTATTGCTTTTGAAGTGAATCTGTAATTGTGTGCATTGTGGCTCCTTGAGTGCTTTTAGCCTTGTGTTCAGTCTATATAAAGATAACTATTTTTCTATAACTACTTGTGGTGTCTGTTTGTAGCGTCTCTCCTGTGTTATTGTGTATGGTCATAACTGCTTCACACACTGCCTCTGAGATAGGCCTGTCTGCTCGTGCTACGTTACCACAGGGTTGAGCAGGGGTTATCAAAGAGTGTAGCCCCCTTACTCTGACTTAGGAAGAAGGATCCCTATTTGGACCTTGGCGCCAGCTGCGGCCAACTAGAGATCCACATTTCTAACATTGGTGGTCAGCGGTGAGGATCAGGACTTGCATTTGTGATCCACATACAATAACCAGTGTACGCTACTAGTGAGTGTAGGCCTAGGCACAACCACGTACGGTTTGATTTTGTTCTATTGTCTATTGTAATTGCCAGTTATGTCTACAACGGGTAGGCCAACGTCCAATGCTTCGGAGGATCTCATCTTTGAGGAAGAGAGGTTACAAACCTACACTGCCAAACAGCTAAAGTCTTTTTGCAAGTGATTCACAGTCCCTGTTGCGGGTCTCTCTAGGAAGGAGGAGTATCAGAAGGCCCTTAAGGCCTGGGTAGAAGCAAGAGAGTCCGCTAGGAATGAGGGAGAGAATGCTGGAGGGCAGCAGGACGACGAAGTGGATTTAGTGGGAGGTAAAGCACTTTCCAATCCAGGTACTAGTGTGTCCTCAAAGGGTCTGTCTCCAGAAGAGATGGAGGACAGGGAGAGAGATAGGAGGCATAGTTTGGAGATGGCCAAATTAGAAGGTCAGAAGGACCTAGAGAGTAAAAAATTGGATATTGAGAATAACAGGTTGGCATTTGAACTTGAGAAAATGAAACTGGAGCATGAGAGAGTATTGAGGGAGCTGGAGATCAAGGCTGAGAGATTAGAGATCTCCCCGTCTGGTGGCAGCATACCGTTAGTACCTACCGAGAGTAGAGTGTATATACCCAAGGATGTCATCAAGGATTTCCATAAGAGTGAGGATATTGGGCAATGGTTTGCCGCATATGAGATAGCCATGGTGTCCCACCGGGTCCCTGAGAAGGATTGGGGAGCGGGGTTGTGGGGACGCTTTGTGAGTGATGGGAGGGATACCCTGTTGGATCTGCCTGAAAAGAGCAGGATGGTGTATGCCCATATGAAAGAGGCCTTGATGACGCGATATGGTTTGACCCCAGAAATGTACAGGCAGAGATTTAGAACCTGTAAGAAGTTAGAGGGTACCACTTGGGTCGAATATGTGTCTTTTTTTTTGCAGAGCAATGGATCGCTGGGTAAAGGGTAGCAAAGTGGAAACTTTTGAGCAACTGTATGATTTGTTTGCATGGGAGCATTTATCTAGTAACTGTTTTCCAGAGCTACGCCAGCACCTTGTTGATAGCAAGCTAACTAACCCTAGGAAGCTTGCTGAGGAGGCGGACCGGTGGGTGAGCACCCGGGTTCGCAAGGGTCCTGTGGGAGACTTCGCCAAAGGTGGGCAGGGTCCCCAGCAGAGAAGTGGGGGGGACAGGGGTAAACCGAGGGAGTTCCAGAGAGGGCCCCAAAGTAATTCCCAAAGGAACCAAGGAGTGGTGTCCCAGTCTCCCCCTGAAAAGAAGCCAGCGCCCCGACAGGTAGGCCTATTCATAGGGGGCCCCTTACTTGTTTTAAATGTGGTCAAGTGGGCCACCGGTATTATGATCCCCAGTGTCCCCAGAGGGACCTCAATGCCCCACCCCGCGCACCACCCCGCCAGCTTGCTAGTGTAGCCCTGGGAGGGGAGGAGATGGGTGCCCAAGGTGGGTGGGATCCCGTGGAATTGACCCTTGTCTCGCTAGGAGACTTTGAGAAGGTCCCTAACCCCACACTGCCTGATAACACTAAGAAGTACAGGCAGTGGGTGACCATCAATGGCCATAGGGTGGAGGCTCTGAGGGACACTGGAGCTAGTGTGACTGCTGTCAGCTCCCGGTTGGTGTCCAAAGAGCAGGTTGTCCCCCATGCATTCTGCCCAGTAGTGTCAGCAGACAACTCTGAGAGCCAGTGTGAGGTGGCTCAGGTTCCCTTTGAGTGGGGGGGTCTCAGGAACTCTTCAAGTAGCTGTGAGGCCAGCCATGCCGGTAGACTGTCTGTTGGGCAATGATTTAGAAAACTCCCCGTGGGCTACGGTGGAGAGGAAATCTCACTTGGAAATGTTGGGTCTGCCTGAGTGGGCGTGTGCGACCACTCGGTCCATGGCAGCCAGTAAGGACGTTCAGAAGGACCTGGAGCCTGAAAGTATGGCCCAGGCCCCTGCCTTACAGAGAAGGGGTAGGGGGCGCGGGAAACCGGCCCCCATAGTTCCCACGGTCCAGGAAGGAGCAGACCTTGAGGGGGATGCC
The DNA here is from genome assembly GCA_963921515.1 of Calotriton arnoldi. NCBI lineage: Eukaryota > Metazoa > Chordata > Amphibia > Caudata > Salamandridae > Calotriton > Calotriton arnoldi. The sequence goes on along the minus strand of CAWUFW010001096.1, from coordinate 2,217,487 downwards.
CTGGAGCCTACAGGGGAACAGGTAGCCAAACTGGGGGAACTGCCTGAGCTGACCCATTGGCAGCAGGAAGGAGGGCCCACCAGGGAGGAATTTTGTGAACAGCAGAAAATGTGCCCTTCTCTCGAGGGGCTGCGGCGACAGGCTGCAGCCCAGGCAGCAGGTGATCAGTCAGGGTCACATCTGATCTATTGGGAGAATGACCTCCTTTACACCGAGCCTAAGGTTGCTGAGCCTGGGTCAGCCCGTGTGCTGGTGGTACCCCAGTGCTTCAGAGCCTTCCTACTGGGGTTGGCTCATGATGTGCAATTGGCAGGACATCTGGGGCAGACCAAGACCTTCGAGAGGCTGGTCTCCCACTTTTTTTGGCCCCAGATGCGCAGGAGCTCAGATGCTCACTGCAGGACATGTGAGACTTGCCAGGCAAGTGGGAGAAGTGGGGGGAAGATCAAAGCCCCACTCCAGCCCTTTCCAGTTGTCAGTACCCCGTTCAAGCGAGTAGGTATTGACATTGTGGGGCCTCTGGACTAACCCTGGGCGTAGTAGCACTACACATAGCTACGCGAAGTACACTTTGAACTACGCTCAGCTACGCAATTTACATATTGCATAGCTGTGTGCTTGTCTGCACTGTGCAATAATTGCAAACAGCATCTTACACAGTGCAAGTTATGATAAAATAAGTATCTCTGTCTTTATATTCTAAAATGCATATAGTCATTTCACAAAAGTGAAAACGATAAATTAACAAGCAGTGAGAGGTGATGATTTTGGGATATTCCCTAACCTAGGGAGAGAACCAAGCAGATGCCTTGAAAACAAAAAGCACATCTTGTTGAACGATTCGGTGGTGGTCCCATCCTCTTAGGAGTAGGACCACCCCAAGCACAGTTATTGGCAAAAATACAATCCCAACCAAAGGCCCTGCAAAGCATTATGGGACGAGATTAGCAGTGGGCAGTGAATATTATAGTATCCAATATCAAAATAATTCTACAAAGAGCTGCAGTTCAACTAGTCGTTACTAGATGTCCCTCACGAGTCAAATGCAAAGCATTGAAATTATTATTACATCAAGCTGCAGTTCCACTAGTCGTTACTAGATGTCCCTCACGAGTCAAATGCAAAAGCTTCATGAAAGGGTTTCAATGCTTTTGCATTTGACTCGTGAGGGACATCTAGTAACGACTGAGTGGAACTGCAGCTTGATGTAATAATAATTTCAATGCTTTTGCATTTGACTCGTGAGGGACATCTAGTAACGACTAGTTGAACTGCAGCTCTTTGTAGAATTGTTTTGATATTGGACACTATAATATTCACTGCCCACTGCTAATCTCGTCCCATAATGCTTTGCAGGGCCTTTGGTTGGGATTGTATTTTTGCCCATAACTGTGCTTGGGGTGGTCCTAGGAGGAAGGGACCACCACTGAATCGTTCAGCATGATATGCTCCTTGTGTTCAAGGCATCTGCTTGGTCCTCCCCCTAGGTTAGGGGGGACCCCAAAATCATCACCTCTCTCATTGCCTAATATTTTCATTCTCAAAGTTCACTTTTGTGAATTGGTTATATGCTTTTTAGCATGTAAAATTGCTTTATCAAAGCATATGTGGGTGTTGATCATTTTGCTGCTACACTATGTGTTTTAGTACAGTTTGTGCTATGTGCAATTTGCGTAGAGTAGTACTACGCCCAGGGTTATGCTGGACCCCAAGACAGCCATGGTCAACAGGTTCATGCTGGTCTTGGTGGACCATGCCACTCCGGACAGTGATGGGCCCCGTGGTGAGGCGTGCATTGATGGGGATTTTCTCCTGTGTGGGGTTCCCCAGAGAGGTGGTGTTTGATAAGGGTACTAACTTCATTTCCAAATATATGAAGTCTCTGTGGGAGGAGTGTGGGGTAACTTATAAGTTTACCACCCCTTACCACCCCCAAGGGAATGGGCTGGTTGAGAGATTCAACCGAATCCTCAAAGGCATGATTATAGGCCTAGAAGAGACCATGAGGCGTAAGTGGGACGTCCTCTTGCCATGCCTGTTGTTTGCTTACCGTGAGGTGCCACAGAAGTCCCTAGGGTTCAGCCCCTTTGAACTACTCTATGGTCACACGGTAAGAGGGCCTCTGAGTCTGGTCAAGGGAAGGCTGGGAGCAATCTCCCAGGAAACCTCCCCAGGATGTGTTTAGTTACATGCTGGCCTTCAGGAACCAGACTCGGCGTTTCAGAAAGCTTGCTGGGGCAAATCTGGAAGCCAGCCAGGAAGAGATGAAACATTGGCACGATCAGAATGCCACTCTGATTGAGTTTCAGCCTGGTCAAAAGGTTTGGGTCATGGCCCCAGTGGAGCCTTGTGCGCTCCAAGATAAGTGGACCGGACCATTTGAGGTGGTGGAGCGCAAGAGTCCTGTTACCTACTTGGTGGACTTGCGGTCTCCCGGAACCCCTTGCGGGTCCTGCATGTCAACCGCCTGAAGCCCCACTTTGAGAGGTCCGAAGTGGGCATGCCCCTGGCCACAGATGCTGGGATGGAGGAGGAGAGTGAGCCTCTTCCTGACCTCCTGTGTGCAAAGGAGCAAGACGGGTCAGTGGAGGGTGTGGTCCTCTCCGCCACACTGACCCCTGAGCAACAGAGTGATTGTCGCCAACTGTTGGGACAATTCAGTCATCTGTTCTCCCTGGTGCCTAGTGACACTGATTGGTGTGTCCACGAAGTGGACACTGGGGACAGTCCTCCTGTTAAGCACAAGGCTTACCGAGTGACTGACCGGGTTAGGGCATCCATTAAGGAAGAGGTTTCCAAAATGTTTGCTTTAGGGGTGATTGAGTCCTCTAGCAGCCCTTGGTCCAGCCCTGTGGTCTTGGTACCAAAAGCTGCAGTGCCTGGTGCCACCCCAGAACTTCGGTTCTGCGTGGACTACCGAGGCCTCAATTCAGTCACAAAGACTGACGCGCACCCCATCCCCAGAGCTGATGAGCTCATAGATCGGCTAGGGGCTGCACTGTACCTCAGCACGTTTGATTTGACGTCTGGGTATTGGCAGATCGCCTTAACTGATGGGGCAAAGGAGAGGTCCGCATTCTCCACACCAGATGGGCACTACCAGTTCAGGGTGATGCCCTTTGGGATGAAGAATGCCCCTGCCACCTTTCAGAGGTTGGTCAACAGGGTGTTGGATGGGCTGGAAGATTTCAGTGCCGCCTACCTGGATGACATTGCAGTGTTTAGTTCCTCATGGGAGGACCACCTGCGCCACCTCTGGGAAGTGTTGATGGCACTGCAAAGGGCAGGCCTCACAATCAAGGCAAGTAAGTGCCAGATTGGGCAGGGTTCTGTGGTGTACTTGGGACACCAGGTGGGGAGCGGCCAGGTGGCGCCCCTACAGCCCAAGATTGAAACCATCCTGGCTGGTGAGCCCCCCAAGACCCAGACACAGGTGAGAGCCTTTTTAGGACTCACGGGTTATTACAGGAGGTTTGTCAAGGGGTATGGCAACATTGTTGCACCCTTGACTGAGCTGACTTCTAAGAAGCAGCCCAAGATGGTGAACTGGACTGACACCTGTCAGAACGCTTTTGACGCCCTGAAGACTGCCATGTGCACAGCACCCGTACTTCAGGCGCCCAACTTTTCAAAATAATTTGTTGCCCAGACAGACGCTTCCGAGCATGGTGTGGGGGCCGTTCTGTCACAGATCAATGAGGAGGGCCTAGACCAACCTGTAGCCTTCATTAGTAGGAGGTTACTTCCACTGGAACAGAGGTGAAGTGCAATTGAGCGTGAGGCATTTGCTGTGGTCTGGGCACTGAAGAAGCTGAGACCATACCTGTTTGGGACTCACTTCTGGGTTCAGACAGACCACAGGCCCCTCAGATGGTTGATGCAGATGAGGGGAGAGAATCCAAAGTTGTTGAGGTGGTCCATTTCCCTACAGGGTATGGACTTTACGGTGGAACACCGCCCTGGTACAGAGCACGCCAATGCTGATGGTCTGTCCAGATTTTTCCGCCTTAGTGATGAGAACTCCCAAGTGGGTGGGTAGTTCTCCCCACATTTCAGCTGGAGGGGACATGTGTTAGACCTGGCACAATTGGCGTGGGTCTCCCCTCCATTTTTCGCTTTTTGTCTCCTCTGTGTTTGCTGGTGTTAGATGCTCTGGGCGCTGTGCCACGGCCATTCCGTGCCACAGCGCGAATACTCCCTATTGTAAATTGACTGTATGAATTGATGTTCCCATAATTGGCTCATTTGGTTTACCTGTTAGTCTCTAGTATAGTGCACCGTGCGTGCCCAGGGCTGGTAGACCGAATGCTGCTGGTGGGCCTGCAGCGCTGATTGCGCCACCCACAGAAGCAGCTTGTAAAGTGGAAAGTCGAATTTAGTATGCCTGAGCTCAGAATATTAAAGTACATCTTTTAGTGAGGGTTATTTCTATATTCTGTGTCTGAAAATACCACTTTGGGAAAGTGGGTATTTTCTTGCCTAAGTCTTCCAGTGTGCTCTGCTGTTATGTGTATTGGCCGTCTGGTTTTGGAGGGACAGGGTAGGTTGAACCCGACCTGGGTCGAGTAGAGAGATCTGCAGCTGGAGTATGGGGAGGGGTGACCCTTTGATCTGAGCAGGGCTGCTCCTGGCAAGGTGAATGATGGCTCCCCCTCCCACGGTGCGTCTGATGGCAGACCCCCTCTCCTAAAGGGCAGGATGCCGCCTCGTAAACAACGTGCCCCCAGGACCTCCCCGAACTGGTTCTGATTGGGTTCAGTGACTTGTGACTTTTGAGAGAACAAAGGCGAGGGGGGTATAAAGATGTGCGCGAAAACCCCCATGAGGGTGTTACTTCTGGATGCCAAGATGAACCTCTGTCCGTGTAACTAGAGGGAAAGGACTTTGAAACTTTCATCCATCTTGCTGAAGCAACTACCCAAGGGCCTGATTTGAGCTCGCCTCCTGCTGAAGTCTCAGGGACATTAGACTTCACCCATCAGCCGTCTGGATTCCTATTTGAGGGGGATTCTACCCGCAGGTGAGGCCTCTGTTGAGAATTCCAGAGCCTCTGGTTTTACTGCGGGGAACGCGGGCTGAAAGTCGCTATCGCTATTGTGGGCCGCTGCAGCTGAGGAGCTGTGCCGCTGAGTGCCCGCATTTGCCATCCTACGAAAATCATCGCTATTGTGGGCTGCTGCAGCTGAGGAGCTGTGCCGCTAAGTGCCCACATTTGCCATCCTACGAAAATCATCGCTATCGCTATTGTGGGCCGCTGCAGCTGAGGAGCTGTGCCGCTGAGTGCCCGCATTTGCCATCCTACGAAAATCATCGCTATCGCTATTGTGGGCCGCTGCAGCTGAGGAGCTGTGCCGCTGAGTGCCCGCATTTGCCATCCTACGGAAATCATCGCTATCGCTATTGTGGGCCGCTGCAGCTGAGGAGCTGTGCCGCTGAGTGCCCGCATTTGCCGTCCTACGGAAATCATCGCTATCGCTATTGTGGGCCGCTGCAGCTGATGAGCTGTGCCGCTGAGTGCCCGCATTTGCCGTCCTACGGAAATCATCGCTATCGCTATTGTGGGCCGCTGCAGCTGAGGAACTGTGCCGCTGAGTGCCCGCACTTGCCGTCCTCCGAGAATCATCGCTATTGTGGGCCGCTGCAGCTGAGGAGCTGTGCCGCTGAGTGCCCGCACTAGTCACCACTTCCAGGATCTTGTTACCACCTGCGGGTGCCGCTGGGTGCCCGCCTTTAAGCCCCGTCCCAGGATTATTGTGAGTGCACGCCGCGGACTGCTACAGCCGGGAGCTGTGGCCGCTGCGAGTCCACCTGTCATCACCGCGGCTTCCTTGTGAGGCTGCGTGCCGTGCCCCTTTACATCTCAGGTACATTGTACATCACCGGGTCACTTGGACCCCGGCCCCGAACTAAATCCGTTCCACCCCCGTTTCGAGTGCCTTTATTGCTTTTGAAGTGAATCTGTAATTGTGTGCATTGTGGCTCCTTGAGTGCTTTTAGCCTTGTGTTCAGTCTATATAAAGATAACTATTTTTCTATAACTACTTGTGGTGTCCGTTTGTAGCGTCTCTCCTGTGTTATTGTGTATGGTCATAACTGCTTCACACACTGCCTCTGAGATAGGCCTGTCTGCTCGTGCTACGTTACCACAGGGTTGAGCAGGGGTTATCAAAGGGTGTAGCCCCCTTACTCTGACTTAGGAAGAAGGATCCCTATTTGGACCTCGGCGCCAGCCGCGGCCAACTAGAGATCCCCATTTCTAACAGCTGCGTAGTGAGACTTCAGTTTTCCAGCACTTTTCTGAGACTGTGGAAAATTTGACTCTAGATGCTGGGCAGTGCTGTGAGCAATTTCTCAAGATGTCAGCTTAGTAAGTCTTCACTCATGCCTTTATTTTGTGTGGTGCAGGTATGGTTTTGCAGTCACAACATAATAAATACTGAAGTTGCATGACTCACTGTTCCAAAGCTTAAGTATAAATAGTCTAAGAAGGCCAGAGTTATTTTCTTTTTGGTCTGGTACTGCTATTCCTGTGTATAGTTATATTGTATTGTATCGCAGAATTTATTTAGCACTTACTACCCCTATGTGGGTCACTGAAGTGCTTGCCTGCATGGGTAGCATGCTACACTGTATAGGATGTGCAATTGGAAGGATGTTGTCTTTGTTTTGATCCTATGTTTGAAGTGTTTCTATGCTGTGCAAGAGCACCTCCAAGATGTAGTTTTTGTGTATGGTACACAGCACCTAGCACAGTGATGGATGAAGAAGTGCGAGAGACAGGCATGCAGTTATGGTTTTCAGTAAGCTGGTAGATTTGAGCAGCTCTGCAGGTCCATTTTTAGTATTTCTTATGTTCAGAGTTAACTTAGCTGGTTACTGCACTGGGTTGCCCAGTCTTAGGCTCTTTGTTTAGTTTATGGTCCTGAACAGGCATAGGTTAGAGGGAGAAGTGGTGGAGAGATCAGCTGGGATGGACTTTGTTAATAATATCTAAGGGTGGGCGGAATTTGCGGAATTGCGTTCCGCGAAATTCCGCGAAACGGCAAAAAATCTCCGCAAGCACGCGGAATTTCGCGTGCTCGCGGAGATTTTGCTGCGCCCCTTTATATCTGTAAGTGCTTCCTGTTGAGGTTTAATTTTTGTGACAGGAGCATCGTGCCAGCCCAGAATGAATCCTGCCCTGCATATTTATCCAAGAAGATGAGTCCGTTTTGTTCAATACCTCTACTCAACTGGAGTACTTTCTACTGGCTAATCAGTAAGTGCTACCTCGTTGGGAAAATGTATAGTGCCTTTCCTACACTACAGCTGCAAAGGACCAGAAGAATTGTCTCCAGTGACCTGTGTGTCTAACTTTGCCACCGCGCCGAAAGCGCCGGGGTCCTTTGATTAAGCTGTCCATCATAGTGGGGAAAGGGCGGGAAGACGTTGCATACCGCGAGTGTATGTGGGGTGGGGCTACTAGCCTGTTCTCATGCCTCTTGTTTATAAAGGGTCAGAGCAGGATCTCAGCGGCAGACGAGGAGAAGGAACCTCCTGGTCACAGGAACTACACGAGGATTGCGCTCGAGAAAATCAAGGATGCAAAGACCTTCATCAAGGATTACATCTAGCTTTTCAGGGTGGCAATGGAGAGAAGGCACATCTGCTTAATCACGCTCACGAATTCTACACGAGAATTGCGCTCGAGAAAATCAAGGATGCAAAGACCTCCATCAAGGATTACAGCTAACTTTTCACGTTGGAAATGGAGAGAAGGCACATCTGCTTAACCACGCTCACGAATTCTGCACACCTACCCTGCATATTTATCCAAGAAGATGCCTCCGTTTTGTGCAATACCTCTACTCAGCTGGAGTACTTTCTACTGGCTAATCAGTAAGTGCTACCTCATTGGGTAAATGTATAGTGCCTTTCCTACACTATACTACAGCTGCGTAAAGGACCTGAAGAATTTTCCCCAGTGACCTGTGTGTCTGTAACTTTGCCACCGCGCCGAAAGCACCGGGGTCCTTTGATTAAGCTGTCCATCATAGTGGGGAAAGGGAGGGAAGACGTTGCATACCGCTAGTGTATGTGGGCGGGGCCAAACGGGCGGGGCTTCTAGGCCCGTTCACATGCCTCTTGTTTATAAAGGGTCAGAGCAGGATCTCAGCGGCAGATGAGGAGAATGAACCTCCTGGTCACGGGAACTACACGAGGATTGCGCTCGAGAAAATCAAGGATGCAAAGACCTCCATCAAGGATTACAGCTAACTTTACAGGGTGGAAATGGAGAGAAGGCACATCTGCTTAACCACGCTCACGAATTCTGCACACCTACCCTGCATATTTATCCAAGAAGATGCCTCCGTTTTGTGCAATACCTCTACTCAGCTGGAGTACTTTCTACTGGCTAATCAGTAAGTGCTACCTCGTTGGGTAAATGTATAGTGCCTTTCCTACACTACAGCTGCGTAAAGGACCTGAAGAATTTTCCCCAGTGACCTGTGTGTCTGTAACTTTGCCACCGCGCCGAAAGCACCGGGGTCTTTTGATTAAGCTGTCCATCATAGTGGGGAAAGGGAGGGAAGACGTTGCATACCGCTAGTGTATGTGGGGCGGGGCCAAACAGGCGGGGCTTCTAGGCCCGTTCACATGCCTCTTGTTTATAAAGGGTCAGAGCAGGATCTCAGCGGCAGACGAGGAGAAGGAACCTCCTGGTCATGGGAACTACACGAGGATTGCGCTCGAGAAAATCAAGGATGCAAAGACCTCCATCAAGGATTACAGCTAACTTTACAGGGTGGAAATGGAGAGAAGGCACATCTGCTTAACCACGCTCACGAATTCTACACGAGGATTGCGCTCGAGAAAATCACCGGGGTCCTTCGATTAAGCTGTCCTTCATTCTGGGCAAAGGGCGGGTAGATGTTGCATACCGCTAGTGTATGTGGGGCGGGGCTTCTAGGCCCGTTCACATGCCTCTTGTTTATAAAGGGTCAGAGCAGGATCTCAGCGGCAGACGAGGAGAAGGACCCTCCTGGTAACACAGGAACTACACGAGGATTGCGCTCGAGAAAATCAAGGATGCAAAGACCTCCATCAAGGATTACAGCTAACTTTTCAGGGTAGAAATGGAGAGAAGGCACATCTGCTTAGCCACAACCTCGCTCACAGAATTTGAGCTTCAACTCGGGCACCTGCTTTATTTATACCCGAATTCCGTTCCGCTTGCGGATCGCGGAAGTTTCGACATTTCCGCGTTGCGCGTGGAACGCGGAAATGCCGAAATTTCGCAAGTTCCGCGAGCGGAACGGAATTTGCCGCCCAGGGTTAATAATATCCCAAATCTGACTGTCATTGTGAGATGCCAAGAAGTGGCCGTAGAATGTAGCTCGTTTAGATCTGCAGTCGTGGACTAAACTAAAGTCCTCCATTGGCCAGGGGTATGTGGCAGATCTGTTCAATTATGCCACGCTTGTTCAGATGGTAATGGGTGGTTTATTGCTGGGGACTAATATTCTACTGGGTGATGGGCATGATCCTTAGCAGTTTTGTCTTATGTGAGTCTAAAAAAGTCAAGCAGTAAAGGGAATCATTAGGCAGCCTGTATGAACTACAATTAGCTGCCCTACCTCTGAGGGGTATATTCACAAGAACGTGTGATAATTACCGCAAGAGTAGTGCAACGCAACTTTCAGCATTGCAGCCTATCGCGGGAAAATAACCCCGTGACAACGTGGAATTCACAACACGGCGGTAGCATGCGATAGTTGGCCGACACCGCGGCCAATGCTTGCGATAAAAACACAAACCACAACGCGAAAAAAGCTGCGATGGGCCAAAGCGCGATAAGAAAACAGTGACAACAAGCGCGAGGGCAGCAATACTTACGCGCAATGCAGGAAAAAGCACAAGAACAGCATACGGAAAATGCCACAGAACAAAATACATCAACAGCGGAGTACCACGGATGCACCCTGGCCAACTGCAGAGGACAAAATGCACACCACAACATCCAAGCACCGTGGAAGAACAGAACCTACAGGCACACCGCATGAAAGAGACCAGTGGCAGACAAATCAGAGCCACAGGAGCGACACACCCACCGTGCAGCATTCTTACATAAGCAGAAGTGCACCTCGACATTGACAACATCCCGGTACAAACAGCAACACCTCCACAACTGAACACAGGACACAACTGGTTCGGAAAATGTGCACAACCTGGCAAATCACATCTGAAACCCCAGGGATATGTAACATGACAATGTACAATTCCAACCTGTAACCTGCAAATATGTTTTATTCACACATGCAGTGCAATTGGACATCTACTACTGTCCCATGAATGCCACGGACGGTCACAATGTGACGTGCTCATGAGACGTAAGTGGCAATGATGGAGTCCCTACGGGCCATTCCTGCCGCAGCTGCAGTGGGATGTGGGCCACCTGCCCCATCACCACCATCATCGTCCGGTACCTCTGGAACTGGGATCCATGGGGCCCTGGTGCGAACACAGATGTTGTGCAACACACAACATGCAACGATCATCTTGCACACGACGTCCGGGCTGTACAGGAGCTTCCCACCAGTGCTGTCCAGGCACCTGAAACGTGACTTCAACACGCCAAATGTGCATTCAATGATGCCCCTGGTGCGTATGTGGGCCGCATTGTCCTGCCTCTGGGCGGGTGTGTTCGGGTCTCGGAGTGGTGTCATCATCCAAGGGCAGAGTGCATATCCTTGATCACCTGCGACAGTGCAGGGAGAAAAGAGTCAATACTTGGTTCGGCAGGATGTGATGGCAGGCCCACCAATTCAGTGACGCCTGTGCTGGCTGTGTGTGGGGTGAGTGTAAGCCAGCCCTCAGGGAGCAGCTTGTGCTGGCAACTACACCAACAGTCATCAGGCACACAGACATGCAATGTCAGAACTACAAGGGGGGATGACTCGAGTCGCACAGGTCTAGTCGCCCCGGATGCACAGCGGCCGATACGGGCCCACCACCACGGGACGCTGACCTGCGGGAGACTGGGGTAGGGTCATGAGGGCAGAGCAGTGCCTCACATGTGTCATGGCTGCATTCTGCATCTCCACACGTTCAGCTGTTGTGTGGCTGTGGTGCCATGTGAAGTCTGTATTGGGTGCTAGGGTAGCCCAGGATGACCATGGAGTGGTGTAGTTGTGTCTGGTAGGTGGTCGTGTAGTTTGACATGTCGGATGTGGTTAGGTCACGTGTGCATCCCCAAAGTTGTGCTTTGTGCGTTGGTGGCTGTGGGATGTGTGGTGTGTTGATTTGGTACTTACCAACGAGCAGTCCCGTTCCATATGTGCCATCCTGGAAGCGCTGGTTGATGATGGACTGTCGGAAGATGAAGGAATCATGCACACTGCCTGGGTAGTTGGCGGCTACATTGGTGAACATTCCCCGGTGGTCCACTATTGCCTCCACATTGATGGAATGCGTGTGCTTCCTGTTGCAGTAGTGGTGTGCAGTATCCGCAGGGGGCACAAGTGGGACATGTGTGCAGTCAATTGCCCCCAACACGGCCGGGAATCCGGCTATGGCGTAGAAGCCTTGCTTAGTCTCCAGCTGTTCCTGCGCAGTGTTGGGGAAGTGTAGGTACTGGGGTATGAAGCTGATGATGGCATCCAGGACAGGTGTGATGAACTTTGAAAGGGCTGGCTGTGAGACCCCTCCGACTCTGGCAGTTGTTGGTTGGAAGGTCCCAGAGGCCAACAGGTGCAGCACTGCCAGCAGCTTTGTCTGCGGAGGGATGTTTGTTCTCCGCCGTGTTGGGACCGTCAGCCTGTGGGTGATGTGGGTCAGGATGCGGAGGATGGTTGTCCTTTTGAGCCTGTAGTGGGCAATGACTTCCGCAGGCGTTAGGTCTGTGAGAGTGGTGCGTTTTCAGTAGGTCCGCTGTCTTACTCTAAGCTGCCTCTGTGGTGGTCCGGGGGGGGGGCGGGTCCGGGTCCTGGGGGTGGTGGCGGTGGGTGTTGTGGCCCTGTTGGGGCTCCAAGCTGCATGTAGAGTATCTCCATGGCGTAGTTTGTTCTTGGGGTATGGCTGTGTGCGGGACTCCGTTGCCTACTGCAGGTAGACGTCCGTCTTTACACCTGCTTGAGGCAGGTGTTAAATACCTGCGGCTACCGCGCCTTATCGCCTGTTTTGTGTTCTTATCGCCGATGTGGCTGGTCGTTGTGAATGTTGAGGTGTGATATTGTCTCGACTTTTGGCACAGGTACGCCCACTCTGCATCTCATTAGCGATATTTGCGGGGGTCCTCTGTGGCGATGTTTTTTGCGGCTGCTATCGCGGGTAAACTGGTGCTGTGGGCTGTTCACACCGGCTTGTGAATGGGGAGGTAAATTTATCACGACTTTGGCTGCGATAAAGTGCCGTTAATTCGGTGATAGCTCCTTGTGAATATGCCCCTGAGTGTTATGATATTAGTTTTAGAGTAGGCTATACACTGTATTGTGACTGCATTATATGCACTTACTACTCCTAACAAGGCATTGCTGTGCTGTACGCTAGGCATCCCGCAGCACCAGATCCCATGGTTAGTGTTTTTAGTTATTGTTGGTTATTGGGATCAGTCTTGCACTCTACAAGAACCATTCCACGCCTTTACTCCAGTCACTATGAGATTGATTACATTGGTAGGAATTAGGTGTTATGTTTAGTGTGAGAGAGAGATATGGGAATTTCGTGCATCGATGGGCGCTATTAGTAGACGAGCTACAGAAGATTCGGTATTGTTAGGGTGCAGGGGTATTACTTTTAAAGGAGAGATGTGGGCACTTTGCAGAGGTACAATAAGAGGGATTGAGGCAAACATGCATGTGGCTTAGAGTAGGCCGTCCTCAGAGAGAGGAGGCGTGCAGAGTATGGAAAGGAAGGAGAGGGTCATTTGAAGGAAAAAGGAGAGTTGACAATCGGAAGTGTTAAGTCAAGCTTTTTCATGCAAGGTTTTTGGGAATATTGTGGAATTCTGAGTTAGTACGGCAAAACTGTAAAAGGAAACAACATTTATTGCATGTGTTACGACATCACTGTGTGCCATGTGAACCCCACTGCACACACGCCACCATCACCTACCCGGTAAATACAGTCAAATAAATATGGTTTAATTTTCCCATAAAACTGATGAAAGGAAACCACAAAACAGGAATGTTGTACTCAGGGCCAGCTTTACGGCGGTGCGACCAGAGCGGCCCCACAGGGCGCAGACCTGGTGGGGGTCACTGCCCTCAGGGGGTGTTATATTTAGCAATAACTTACTATTTGAAAGCACCTGCTGCAAAGTTCCTTGTGCATCCAGCTTTCAGGCAGCAATAAAAATGTCGAGATAACTCTTGTGATTAATGTTCACGATAGAGAGAGCGATCAGAGTTTTTTCTAGTGCCAGTTTTGATTTGCCGTAAAGTAGCGCAGAGGGTTAATATGCCTGCTGCAAAGAACAGAACTGTATTTTATGTGGATAGCTGAGTGAATTAGTAAAGCTAGACTTTATCTGCGCTCTAAAACAAATGAATGTGAGAGTGGAGCTATGGAGAGATGAGGGCCACTATTGTCGGGTGGTAGTAAGGGAATCCGAGGAGGAGGTCATGGGGGTGGGAGGGGTGGGAAAGGTGCTAAAAAAGGTTGTCGCACCTGGCACCAACAGCTCTAAAGCCAGCCCTGGTTGTACAATACATGCTTGTGCTTATGATGCTCTTCCCCTTTCCATCAGGTGACCAGGGCTGGATGAAGGATAACAGTCGGTTTTGGTGAATTTGTGTAAAAGTAATGCTCCTCACGGCACTG